>ML739216.1:0-13333 GCA_009193565.1 Aspergillus coremiiformis | reverse complement strand
AAAAAAAAAAAAAAGAAAGAGAGAGAGAGAGAGAGAGAAATTCCAATGAAGAAGGGAGAGAAATTATAGCGAGATCCACTGACTACTCCGTACTGACCTCGGGGCAATCTAATCCACTCACAACTCCTTTAGTACATACATGTCACTTCTTACTACAAGTGATTGCTTTTCCTCAATCTATCTTCTACCCCTCCTCACAATTACCCTTTGTTTTCTCTTATTCCCTCTTACTTACTACCACTTCTTCCCCGTTGTGCACTACTTTATATGGACTTATATTCCTTCATGAGATCTCTTCCTTAGCTTCTGACGCGTTCTCCGCAACCACTGTGATTGCACTCCTTCTTCTCCGGAACTTCCAGACTACTACTCTACCTACCCATATTTCTCTGCGCCCCATCTCCCGTCTCCATTCGCTTTCCCAGTTATCTATATTAAAGAAGGCCACCGGTCGCTCTTCTCGTCTGGCTGGTTTTGCAAATTCCAATTGGGTTAACCATTGGCCATGGAGGGTTTCGACACCATGGCCATGCCCTACTTGGCGAGTCCGCTATCACTTGGCAATATCCAAGGCGCCGACTACCTTAACTCTATACATGGCATAGATCTTCCCGACCAGCGTTCCAATTTTGATTCGGAGACATTCGTCAGGTAAGTGGCTCGTCGTTGTCCTGCGGATGATTAGTAGTGTAGGCAGAGTTCTAACATGACCTTTACATCAGCGGAGATGATATAGCCTTCCCCCAGAGTGGTTTACCTGCGTCGCTCAAACGATTCCCTCCAGCATATGAAGATCCTTTCTCTGACATGGTGCCGCCATTTGAACCTGTGCCTGCAGAACAACAACACCCTAATAACTCGTCGATCGATCATAACAATAAGCTACTGAGCTTTTCAATACCCGTATATAATTTTACACTTCTTGATTACTCGTTACGGCGGACCTCACTCTCTCTCTCGGCCCAGTTGCATGGCATGTTTTTTCTTGCGGAGTCGCCTTGGACCACATCCCCCGCAGAGAATGCTCCGCCCCAGCAAGGTGCGGAGCTAACATGTTACCGTCGCAACTTGTTTCAGATCACGGGCTCGGTTACCCTTCCGCGGAGTTTACGTTATATTATGACTGAACAAGGTGATCGTATACCGATCCTTGCACAGGAACTTACTGTTTCGGCCACCGAGTCTGTGGAAGGCAATCCTGTCAAGATCATCTCCGTGCCCTGGAAAACCCCCGCTGCGAATACGAATCCTTCCACCGAAGATAGCAATCACCCTACCACGACGAACAGTGCCAACAATCCGAAGGTTGAAAAAGAGCCTCCCCCAATTCCGCTAGACATCATGGCCGGCCAGGATCTAGATACCGATTATGCCACCTTCCCGATAGCATGGAAGCGGCTTCAGTTTCGTGTAGCGACTGCCAACAATGGGCGCAGAAAGGAGCTCCAGCAACACTTTGTTGTCCGGCTAAAGGTCGTCGCAACGTTGTCCACGGGCACTAAAATTCCCATCTGCGAGGTGCACTCGGGACCCGTAATTGTACGGGGCCGCAGTCCGCGCAACTTTCAATCCCGCAAGGACTTGCCTTTGAGTGGTAGTGCTGCGGCGTCGAGAAAAAATGCGCAAGCCGCCCACTCAGCCAGTATCAACCGTACTCCCACCAGCGAAACTGCTCCGCGTTCTAGCCAGCTTCCATCTAAAGCCAAGATGGCAGGAAAGAGCAGTTCGCCTGAGACCTCAGCTTCCCAGCCTGGCGTTGCTCAACGAGCTTCTCCTGACTGGACGCAGATCCACCAGTCTACAGGGGGGTGCGCGCTTCCCACGGCAGGTTTACCTCACTCGTCTATTTATTCACAGTCTAGTCCGGAATACTCGCGACCAGCAGAAACCCAGCAACGACGTGCAAGCGCTATTGCAGCCCCGATAAACCTCTCACTTCTAGATGACGATGAAAGTGGTGATCCTTCCCGTTTGAATGATTCTGCCCGACCGGCTTCGTACACCAGTGATGTGCCACAAAAGAATATTAACATGGAGGGCTTTGTACCGCCGGCAAAGATGCGAAAACTATCACATGGAATTTCCCAGCCACCAGCTAGAAGCGCATCATCATCATTGCCCTTGCTAAATACTCCTAACATGCAGCAATCTTTTGCGTCCACTCTTCCTTTTCCTAACGAGAGTGCCGATTTGTTATACGAATATTTTCCTTTAGGATTGGACGACTGGCAGGCGCCCGTCGATGCAGTATACCGGCCACACGTGGTACACCATACCAATATGCCTGAGATGAAGTTCGTTGCTGCACGAGGTAGAAGTAAACGTTATTTTGCCGCAGAGGATGTTTTCTAGTATAGGGATAATTTGGTGGTGCCGCTGGATTAGACCAACTTCTCATAGTTGCCATGCACTGGAAACAAGCCAGTCTTCAAGCTGTCTGGGTTTTATTCGATCTTTTTCTTTTCTTCTCGGCCTCCACTTGGATGGTATCCCGGTCACAGTCAGTGGCAAAGTCTTTTCTTTTCTTTTCTTTTCTTTCTCCTTTCTAGCCTTTCTTGGAGATGTACAGATATGGAATGACCACGAGTTGGGGGGGTTTTTGTTGCGGCGTGACGGAGTCTATCTAATACTGGTGGTATCTGGGTCGCTCTTCATCTTTATTGATACTTTGTTCTCGCTTACTTTGTGTTTCTGTTTCTTGTAATACATATATAGTATTTGCCTCATGATGTTTGTTACGTGACAGGATCAAGGTATGTATGTACATACATACCTTGGGCCACAGAACCAAAAAAGGAAATCTGAAAACCGGCTGGCCGTTTGATCCTTTTTAAAATAATAGTAAATATTATGATATATATACATATATCATATATGTATATTGTACCAAAAGATTTACTTGCCAGAGCTCAGTCAGCACTTCAAGTTATCACTCTTCTAAGTTCATATGTTCATATACAGTGCGTTTTGTTATCGGAGTGGGGATATCTGATCAACATAGTAGTAAGTAGTCTTGGCTTGGACCGATGGAATCATATATTGGAGCCTTGGGACGAGAAGCAGTATACTAAAATAGATACCGTTTAACTCGGAATGACAAAATACCCACCGTCGCCGTATTTGCTTTTGACAACTTGTCTTACAGCTAATCCAAAGTATACTGAACAAAGAGAAGCAAGCATTAGTAAGTCATTATATGAGTTTGTCTTACTCCGTACAACTAGCACAATTCTTGAATCGTGTTTTCTTTCTCTGATACAGATTTCCGGAACCCCTTACCAGCCAGTGGTTGATTGCTGTTACAGGTACCCAAGCCCTGCCCCGCTGATAGCCTCAAGATCTGCCTTGATTTCCCATTCGTTTGACCCAACCCGACTGGCAATTTCCATTTTGCGTTGTTTGCTCATGTCCAGCCATTGGGAGAGAAGCTTCCCATCGAGCATTCCTCTGCCTGCCGTACCGTCGCTTTCGACTGCCCGAAAAGCTCGAGGGTTGAGTCCACAGGGGTGCTCAATGGTATTTGTCAACTGAGACTGCAGGGCAGATAATCGACGGTAGGACTCTTCGGAAACGCATGTAACGAGACCAATGGATCCATTCTGAGAGGTAAGAAGCACCTGATGACGCGGAACTTGAATCTCGATGTCCATCGTATCAACATCGGAGATCATCCGTTCTGAGGAAACCATAGTCCGCGGCAACAACGTCAACGTCGAAGCGAAGTTACCAGTATGAAATTTGCTGCGGCTTAGAAGCCTGTCGCCATTGGACGATTTTGGATCTATTCCTGATCAGCAGACTGCTTGGCGAACTTTCTTAACTTTCATGATCGAAAATGATTAGCCTCACCTTCGGGATCATATTGGAGTACGTGAAGATTACAGTCACTGTCAGCAACGAGCATGAACAACTTGTTGCCGTCAGGAAGGAAATCTGCTGCCAAAACCTCGAGATAGTCTAGATCCTTTGCGAAGAGACTCATTTTATACGGCTCTTCCTGGAGACACAATATTGTCAGATCTATTGTACGACTGCTCACTTCGTTTCAGGGAAGGGTGGATAAGAACTTACCGAGTAGCCCGCAAACCAGAGTCCTTTCATAGCATCAGCGATGATGCACATTCCGGTGCCCTTTAGCTCTTTTACCACACTAACGTAGCACTGCACGTCCATGAAAGCAACAGGGAGAAGGCTACCATCTTCCTTGAGGCCTCTGACAATACACTTCTGTCCCTGTGCGACTATCAGAAAGCCCTGCCCACCAATTTCGGACAAAGCGGTTACAGCGCCTTTTACCGGTTCTTTGCCTACAAGTCTCAATTTACGATCTGTCTCCGGCTTCTCGGGATCCGGGACCACCTTGATGACTTCAAAGACGTACACGCAACCGCGTGATGCAATATCTTCACCTCTTGTAAATGCTGTTCCGACAACGATCATATCCTTACGCTCATTCGTGTTCTCAGAGACCTCGAGACTCATGTTTTCCACTGCCATCACATGCTCTGCAGGGCCCAATAGATAGCTTCCAAGTGAGAAAAGAAAATGGGACGTCAGTCATTCACCAGTCAGAGTCCCGGAATGGCTTCATACCTATCAATGACAGTCCACGTTTTTGGACTCACGACCTTTAAAGAGCTTCGTTGCACTTCAGGGAAGAACGAGTTTACTATGAGATTATCAGCACACTGCATAGATATTGACAGATGCTTGACATACTTTCGTTGCGCCATTCAGGATGTAACTCATCATCGTCCGGTAGCTTAAATTCTGTCTTATGGCAAGTTCCCAAGATGTACATGCCAGATGACGGAGAGTAAGCTAGGTGATCGACTTGCTCTCCAATAGACACTTGTTGTATCGTCCACGAATAGTCAAACTGGGTGTCCTGAGGCACTAGGCACACGCGTACGATATCCTGCATCTATAATTAGTAATATAGTGTGTAGACGGATACTTTGACTCACCTTTGAATCTAGGAAGATAAAGCCTTTCTCACATTCGGGGGTGTCAAAGCTGTCAAGACACTGCGTGTAGCCTCCTCTCAGGCGCAGGAAATGTGGTGAGCTTGTCGATGTTTTAACTACGAAGCCCGCTGGAGCACCTGGTATGAATACTGCGCTGAATCCCGATATATTGGATACTATACGTAGTGGTGTCATCCTTCCCAAGTCACCCTTGGACGGCTCGCCATCGGTGCTCGAGGTTATCTTTGACAGAAAAGAATTTGTCTCCTTTAGGAAGTTTAAGCCAGCGCAAGTTCCATTTTCTGACTTTCCAGTGGGAGGAAATGGTCGGTAAATTGCAAGATCATCATGTCTGCTCCGTATCTATACCGATCCCGTTAGCCAGTAAGTCCAGCAAAAGGTTTCATGAAGGAGTGTGTCAAGGTTGTACAATTAAGTAAGGAAAGCTGCTCCAAGCGTCTCCAAGGTCAGCAACAACAGCGTCGATCAACGTCTCGCGCGTAGTTGACCGCTTCGGAGGCTCACTTGACAAAACCGGTGGCAAACAATCGACACCTTCGATTATTGACAATAGTTTTTGATCCGGGAGTTGATAAATCTAACGGGGTTGTAAGTATTAAAACCGCTCGCGTCTCACCCTTGCAGCAAATAAACGCAGCTCCATTGGCCTTATGCGATTGTATAACTCACAAATAAACGGCAATCCTGGCTCATTAGAAATATGACCATGTTTCTCTGAGTCAGCTCATCTG
Organism: Aspergillus coremiiformis; assembly: GCA_009193565.1. Lineage (NCBI taxonomy): Eukaryota > Fungi > Ascomycota > Eurotiomycetes > Eurotiales > Aspergillaceae > Aspergillus > Aspergillus coremiiformis. The sequence goes on along the minus strand of ML739216.1, from coordinate 7,614 downwards.
AGATTTCACTAGTAGATGAAAAAACCCCAATTTTGTCAAAGTACAAACAGCAAGATGTCCATTTTGTAGTCGCCATCTGCTCATTCAATTCAATTTCATCAAGGTCTCCGCTATCATCTGCTTGGAGAAGTAACAGCGTTGAATCATCTCGTAATATCGCTAGGTAAGGATCCGCAAGGCTAGTACGGATGGCCACCCGTTCTTCGCTAGTATCTTCGTCCCATACAGGATAGATCTGAGACAAGCCCAGGTCTGATTCATTAGATTCCTTTATTGCGTGAGCGTTGTTCAGATGGAAAAACTCACCAGCATCGTAGCTTCGGACTTCATTTCTCAATATCTGGACCACTCGGTTTTTGCTTGTTAACATCCCAATATCAATAGTTATGTCGTCGTTTGGATTGAATTCAGGGGCTCTGTAAGGCTTCAATTCCTGCCCTTCCACTCGGAAGACTTCAGATTGTTCCTTCTCATCACTCGTTGCTTTTGACACAATAACATAATGATGACATTGCTTCTCGGCTTGTGCGGCGATCTTGGATACAGCTTCTCCTTTATGGGCTACAGACGCTGTCCAGACACAACGGGCCGAATCTATTTTCATAGAGGTGAGCACTTGAGGCTCGAGCTCGCGCTTCATCACAGCCAGCCCACCACTTCTATCTGAGCCTTGGGAAGCTACTAGTTCCAGCACAGAGGGGCCTAAGCGTTCTTCTTCTCTGTGGCCTGTAAGAGACTTGCCAAATGCAATGTCTTTAAGTGGACCGATATTCAAAAGTTTGTCGTGTTTCCGAAAATTGTACAGACCGAAGCCAGACGACTCTGCAGATGAGCGACGGCCGTCTACGGCAGGGTCCGGCACCGTAGTATAAAGATCATCTTCGTAAGCATCATCTTCACTTTGATCTTCATCTGAGAATTCCCCAGAGTCCTCTTCCATATGCCTTGCCTGAGGTCGAAGCTTCTTATTGCCCGAGGATGGGACGGACCAACCCAAAAGAAGTGAATTGGCATCTTCACTTCCCAGAAAGATCCTCCTATTGCCCAGGAAGGCCGATGATGAGGCAGCAGATTTCATGACGTCACCCCCGGCATGAGGAGGTATAGAGTGAACAGAGATGCCTGATACTGACCTGCCGTCTAGCTTGAATTTAACAAGTACCATGTCCCCTGTGGAGGGAACCAAAAGTAGATCTCCGTTGCTTTCAGAGAGGCGTTCAACGACACAACCCTCGAGGCGAAGTGCTAGGTCCGACTGATCTGTCATTGAAAAAGACGAAACTTGTCTAGAGAATTCATTGACACCCACCGAGTTTGTTTTCCCTGCTTGATCGACGTGAACAAGTTCGTTAGACCCAATAAGCAGAGCGCCTCCAACAGGGGGCGGGAGGGCTACCACTTTAAACAAGTCACTAGGCAATTTAGACACTGAAAGTAAAGTCGTGGAGGCGCGTTGTTCTAGATCCAGTGTGAAAACAGTATAGAAAACAACATCTTTCCTTTCATGAAGAAGCGCATTTGACGTAGCAACCTGCGAGTACAATATACCAAATGTCGGCTCCCTGTATTCATATAGGAAAGCGAGACTTATGGGATGCAGTATTGATGGATCTAAGGCCGCCAACGGTAGCACAAAAGAGGAAGCATACGGCGTTTGATGTGCTGTGCCCTCTTTGATCATATCAGGACCGGCACCACTCTCCAGTTCATGACTGACAAGTTTTCCCTCATCAAGTTCGGAGCCATAATCATCCATCACCAGATCATCCCCTGGCTGATGGAAGGGAAGAATCGCGAGGTTCCGGATTCCGAAATTGAAAACAGCACATCTACTGCTGGGATCCACACTAAGAATGCTGCCACAACTGCTCAAATCAGATACCCATGGACTACTGGCCGAGTCATCCCGCTCATAATAATGAATGGAAATGGTGGAGATGCCATAACGCTCCGGGTCCCATTCGACCAAACTAAGTTTCGCATTTCGGAAGGCAAGCAAAATGGCTTCGCCGCCACTCTTGGTGTTCAAGAGCTTGACTCGACAGAGACCTGTTACTGTCCCTGGAAGGGTATATTCCCTCTCCAAAATCAACTTGGTGGTTCCCTGTTCTTCAATGCTTTCAGGTCGAGGGTCAACATTAAGCAGAGAAAATATTTGAAGAAGAGATGTTCTAGCAACAACCAAATTATTCGCTGATTCAGAGATCAAAGGAAGTGCCAGCGAATGAGTAACCCCTGTAGGGGGTAACAGCTCAGTATAACACTGCATTTTCTCTGACAATCAGATACGAGAATATTCGAACTTCTCAATATGTTCCTCCCTGTTTATATAAAATTCAACAGGTTTGTATAGGAGATACCATTGCTTAAGAACCGTAGAATAACAAAAATTGAGAATAACAAGCTTATTCGCTGCTGGTGGTCTTACCACAAAGAAGATTCTCTAGATAACATGGAAGTGAAGCTTTGTTTACACAGGAGCTGCAAACCAACAGCCACAGCACGTGATTGACGAAAGCGCCACCGTGTGATGACGTAAGACGCGTTTGGACCCATCAAATGATATTCAAGTTTCTCTTACGGAGTACGGAGTACGAAGTACTCCATAGTACTCCAGGACTACTTACTCCTAGTAATGTACGTAGTAGGTACATACATACATCCATACTTTATTTTACCGTGACTGTACTGCCAGTACTTTTCTGCGAGATCATTTCTGCATCATTCATAGTATGCCCATGGCAAACTACTAATCCCTTACTCCGTACATTCTTCACCAGCTGCTTATATATTGTCGATAGCTCATTATAATCACCTTCTATCTTCCACGATTGAGCAGAGTTCTGCCCCCGTGAGAGATCCAATTTTGACATTGGCAGCATAATGGCGCTCCTACAAACGTCCCTTATCTGGGCCGTATATGCAATTGTGATAGTGATCTTGGTCGCAGTTTCCTCTATTTTTATTCTTTCTTACCAAACCCCTCGGGATCGCTCTCAGTCTGTGACTATGACTTGTATCGTTGCCATCACTACCCTTCTTGCGACTGTTCTCTTGTTACCAGTTGATGTTGCTCTGATTTCATCTACGTCGTCTCCGGCTCTGGGTCGGCGAAAAGATTGGGCTACCCAAAATGAAATAGATAAGATACTGTTTTCCCTGAAAGTTGTGTATTACTTCCTATACTCGTTGGATGCCCTTCTTTGTCTTCTTGTGATTCCCTTTGTCTATTTTTGGTATGAAGAGTACGACGAAGTGGCTTCTGAAGCAGGAGAACAGACACTCGGGCAGAGGTTTTGGGCAGCTTTTAAATACACCGTCTCTTTCATTGCGATAGTAGTCGTGTTGTTTCTTGTTGGTTTCTTCGTGCCAGTTCCCAAAGATGAGAATAGTGGCGGTCTGGATTTTTTCAAGAGCCTGCCAACTGAAAACCGTAAGCTTAAATGTCCCCTGCTATTTTATTTTCCCTTTCTCAAATAATTTCCTGTCCCACTGTGTGTTAGTGCTAATAGGTTTTCTTGCAGGTGGCGAACGTGCCCTTACATTTGCTCTTGGTTTACTGATAACCATAGGTCTGTGCTTATTCGTCTTGTACACTTCGACGGGCCTAGCTTTCCTTCCCATTAACTTAATCAAGACAAGGCCGTCGGTCTCAAACCCGACCTTGAAAGCGACTACAGTTTTGCAACTTAATACTAACCGGGAGCGACAGCGCCAATTAGAGGGTCGTTGCGAAGGAAACCCGGGGCTGTTATCGTCCAAAGATCGTAGAGAATTGGACACTCTTGTCAGGGAAGAACGGACGCTTATTCGTCGACAACGCTTAACAGATGAAGCACAGGGCGAAAATCAGAGTCCATCAATGAGATCATGGCTGAAAGCTGAAGCTATTTTCCGTCCATTTCAGCTCCTTTCCGGCGTCATTAGTTCCCTCTTTGCGCTTATCATATGGATATCTATGCTTCTGACAGCAATCGACAAGGCCAAGAATTCATTCTGCAAACATCGATGCGGTTACATTCTGGGACATATCTCTGTCTTTAACCCCGTCAATTGGGTTTTAGTTCAATCCGCCAGAGTGTTCCCTGCTGACTACGTTATGTTCACTATTCTTGTCTTACTTCTTTTCTGCAGCTCTGTCGTCGGTATTACCGTAGTTGGCATTAGGTTTCTGTGGATCAAAATCTTCCAAATCCGCAAAGGCCATACATCCCCACAAGCTCTCCTGTTAGCAACAGCTATGTTGATGTTAATCATACTAGCATTGAATTACTCGACATCAATGATAGTTGCTCCCCAATACGCGACTTATGGGCCCCAAACATTCTGCGATCAAAAGCTCAGTCTTTCTAAACAACAACCTGATTGTTCGGATGCTAAGCACCTTGTGAAGCCATGCTCCGAACTGGCAGATAATTTGATTGCGAAGCAAGTCTGCACACCAAGCGTTGCCACCACCTTCCTTAACCGTGTGACGATGAACTTTCCGTTCTTCGGTGCCATTTTCTTTTGGACCCAGTTCGCTTTTCTGGGTAGGTACTCTTTGCTTTTCTCTTATGGTTTTGCTTTACTGGGGATCTCTAACTAGTCAACTGCGACTTAGGGATGTATCTGCTTGTGGCGATCACTGCCATTTTGCATTCTCCGAAATTGGACGAGCAGCAGCTTGACGAAACGGCCGAAGAGGCTGAAGAAGAAAGATTACTAGCCAGCACTAGCGGGCAAATTGACGCAACCTGGCAGGACATTACTGTCAGGCCCAGAAGGTAGAATGGCGCCGGCCGGGCCGGAGCTTAGGATTACTGCAGGGATTTTTTCTTTTTGTGTATGTGTTTGTGTATGCATAATAGCCTTCTGCATAATGCTAGCATGGTTGTATGATTTTTGGTCATGACAAAAAGATATAACAAAGATAACCCGAAGTAATGATTTTATCACACATTGTCTGACACCTGGTACAAACCACATACGGAGTAGGCCAGTACAAGAGGAATAGATAGAGATTTTTACAGATAATCACTACAGTCAGGGTCTCATGCAGTCATTCAAGAGTGCAAGAGCGTTTTCAAATGCCTTTACAACATCAACATCTGCAGAAAGGGTTAGGGATCGTATCCACCACTGCACAGAAAATATTAGTGACATACAGTGCTTCCGTTTAGTCCCTAGGTCCTCCTCTGAATTTTGTACATGCTGCATTTGTGTTTTGAATCTATCAAATTCTATAAGCCTATCACATCATACCACAAGCTCATAAGTTCGGTTTCACCTCTTTAGTGCTCTAATTTCATCACGAACAATTGTGGTTTGAGACCATCCCATGAAAACCTATGAGATTTCGGTTAGAGAGAGTTGTTCTGGAATTCAGGACAAGAAAAGCACCTCGAGCAGTTTTGAGGTCTGAACTCGCAAGTCTTCTTCAGCTGCTCCGTGTGTTTCCATCGCCTTTGTGTACTGTTCTTGAAGATGCTCCCAATCATAACCTTTGAGTTCTTCAGATGAGAGGATCAAATTCTGTGGGAATTGATCCACACTGATTCTCTGCTTCGGCTGAAGCGACTGTAGCGAGCATTGAGTGGAATCGTTGCCCGTAGGATCCATGGTTACTGGGATCCCTCACACCGCAGAGGATTTGGTTTTCACACTCAGAAAGCAGGGTATTTTAGCCTCAATTGAAGAGAAGATAGATCTAAAAGTGAATGGCAAATGCTAAGGCTAAGGGTTGGTTTATTTTGTATTAGTTAACTTTGTATTGACAAGATGGGTGCAAGAGCCAATATTACCGGGTGTAAGTAAACATTCATGAATCATAGGTAATACTAGGAAAATTATAAATCCAGAGTATCACTGTATCACCTAGTCAAAAGACAATCCCAGGTTGATTATGATAATAGTTATCACTATCTATTTGTTTTGTGACGAAAGAGTTCCTATCAAGATATCATACCCACTTCGTGTGGTCTGTAGGTCGGGTTCGGGATAGAGTGAGTGGTACTCCGTACGGGTTCTGCAAAACACCCGACCCGAACCTGCTCTGGGTTACAGTTCCCAGCAAAAGTATTGGCTGAAACCGTGTATCTACACATTACCCCGCGTGCCTATCTTTTTTTTTATTTAATTATTAAGAATGCCTTGAATCTCTTTACACTCTATTGACCTAAATAGAGAAAAGAAATCTAAATTAATTTCTTATACTAAAGATTTTATATATAGATTATTATCTATAGATATTATATTTACTAAAATTAATTAAAAATTTTAAATTTTATATAAAATAGTTTAATATACTTTTTAATAAAAAATCTAACAAGAAAATAATAGATCTTTATAACAAAAAGATAAACTAATATTATTATTAATTTATTATTAATATATTAAAAAAGGATCTAAATTAAAAAATAAGTATATAAAGAAATATTTAAAATAAACTTGAAATTACTAAGATTAAAATAATATTAAATAATAATATTAAATTATTTAATTTAACAAGTGTTCTGTTAGATATAATATTACTCTTGATAAAAATAATGAAAAATATAATTTAAAAAATATGTTTAATATACTTAATCTATTCCAAGAGTAAATAAATAATAGCTTGTAGTTAATTAATATTATAAAACATTATTTTTAAATTTTTTTTATTAAGACTTATAGCCTTGGTAATAACAAGAAGAAAAGTAATAATAAAATAAAAAAAAAATAGAATAAACAGTTTTTAAAGAAAATATAGATATTACTAGAAAAAGAAAATAAGATTTTAATTATTTATTAAAAATACTTTTTATTATACATTTTTATAAAGTACCAGTCTTAGACTTACTAGATAAAGATTATTAAAATAATTAAAGGGTCGTGTTAAAAGGACCTTCTAAAAAGCTATTTGGACTGTCTACTAAATCTAATATAGTTAATAAAGCTATTTGGATCTCCCTACCTAGTACTAGATCTAAATAGAAAGTATTAAGAAATTAAAACAATAGAATTAATAATTCTGTATATATATTAATTTATATATAAAAAAATAAATTAATAGAAATAAAAAAGTATTCTATTTAATACTTTATTTATATAATTAAAATAATTAATTTCTATATTAAAAAAAGTGTTATACTAGTTTAAAATAATAATATTAAGACTAGAGACTCTAGAAATCTTAGAGATCTAATTATTATATTATTAAAAATCTTGCTTGATTTGTTTAAATCTTAAGAATTTTTAATTTCTAGAATTTCTAGATCTTTTTTATATATATATAACTAGTAATTTCTTGACTAGCTATTTTATACTAAAACTTAAAAATACTATAAATATAAGTTACTAATTATAGAACTTAGTAATTAATATAAATAAATTTATAAAATTATATATCTAAATTATATAAATATACAGGATTCCTAGTATATATCTAGTAATCTATATATAATACTAAATTAGTAAGTTTCTTACTTTTTCTAGTAAATAATATATATAGCTAGTATATACTTTATTTAATATATAGTAAAATATTTAGCTAATTAGATTATAATATAAAGAAATTTTTAGATATAAAAATATATATATTTATTAATTAATAAATTTTTAATAAAGTTTTTTATAATATTTAATAATTATATA
>ML739215.1:14709-44391 GCA_009193565.1 Aspergillus coremiiformis | reverse complement strand
GGTTTTGGTTTTGGTTTTTCTTTTTCTTTTTCTTTTTTCTTTCGCTTTTTTCTTTCCTTTTCCTTTCCCCTCGTAGTTCCAATTTCCGGCCCCTCAACCATGATTTAATAACAAAACAAATGTTATAATAAAAAAAAGAAAAGAAAAAAAAGACAATAATAATAATAATATTCATAATAATAACCCAGTCAAAACACAAAGGAGAAAAAAAACAAAACCCTAATGCTGAAAATCAAGAGAATGGGATTTCCCCCCTTCACCAGCCTTCTCGGTGCAGACTCTTCCTGCGACAGTCAACACAACTTCGAAACCTCCTGGCTTCTCCCTCCGCTCCCCTACGCTATTCTCCGCGGTCTCATCGCCCTCTACATTTTTGTGACCATCTTCTTCATCTGGGGCTGGGACGGCACCAATGGAAATCACGACGGGATCGGCCAATCTTTCAGCTTCTTCACCTGGCTGACATACTGGGGCCTGGGATTCTACCACACGTTCGCATGCATTCATACCACCTGCTATGCGCTGACGGGTCGGTCGGTTCTCTTCGACCGCTGGCCACGTGGCCTACGCGCCCTCCATAGTTTATTCTATACGACGATCACCACGTTTCCATTTCTGGTGACGATTGTTTTCTGGGCGATTTTGCATCCGTATTGGTTCGATAAGACGTTTACTGCGTGGTCGAATGTAGGTTTTCCTTTCTTTCTTTCCCTATTTCTCTCTCTCTTTTCTTTTTATATCACCTCCGTTTTGTTGGTTTACGCCGTTTCGTCCTTGGTCTTTTCGCGAAATGCAATCACTGACTCAGGGCTGCATCCATAGCTCTCCCAACACGGCCTCAATTCCCTCTACGCTATTCTGGAACTTATTCTTCCGGCGACTAATCCGCATCCGCTGATGACTTTCCCCTTCCTCGTTTTCTTCCTCCTCTTATACGTCTCTCTGGCCTATCTGACGTATCATACTGAGGGCTTTTACACGTATTCGTTCTTGGATCCGGGTGGTCACGGCCAGAACAGGGCCAGGGTCGCTGCTTACTGTTTTATCATTCTTGCGGCTATTGTGATCATCTTCGTTTTGACTTGGTGCGTGATTTGGGTGCGGAGGAAGTTGACGGGTGGGAAGGTGAAACGGTCGAAGTTTGATCGGGAGAGACCGATTGGCTTGGACGGGCAGGTTTAGGTTGGGTTGCTATCGATTAATGTAGAATAAACTGGGGGGGGGGTTAATGTGTGGTAGGTAATTGCTAATGTGTAGTCTAGTGTATCTTCATGAGATGTGTGAGGTGGGTTTGGATGACTTGATGCATGATGGTATGAAAATGAAAAAAAGTTTGAGTCGTTTTGACAAGTTAAAAGTTACGTACATACATTGAAAGAGGTGTAGAGAAATAATATATGGGTTTCGAATGGAAAGAGAGCAAATCGTATCCCGAATAATCTCATCCGTGAAATTAGACCTTTTCCCAGCTGGTCTCACTGCTGCTCCCACTGGGACTAGTTAGGGGTGTTATGGGGCCACCGCTCCTGAGGCCCAGCATCCATCCCACCAAGAAGTTTGGGGCCCATTCGCCGACGATACTGTAGGACCATGCGCCGCGCCCCGCATAGATCACGGACTTTTTCGATTTCTTTCTTCCAAATATATCCTTGGATGCTGGCGCCAGGGCGTCCAGCACGGCGTAATGAAGGGTTCGAGCATGGGATCCGCGCACCATGCTAGGTCCCGCGGTCGCAACCGGTCGCTGTTCGATGCTAGAAAGGTACTGGGGCCCGTAGAGAGACCGCTGCTGTGTGGTCCACGCGAGAACTTCGGTTCCAGTGATGTGACTCTGTGGGTTTCGGTACTGAGGACCAAGGTCAATATTTCCCAGTTTCAGCTCTACAATATCGATGTTGCCATGTTGTAAGAGGCACAGCTCCCGTCGAAATGAAGTTGCGAACCCTGATAGGGCACGCGCAGTGGTGACTTCTGGACTCGTAAAAGGGGCGGATAATGACGCGGATATCGAGGGATACATAAGAACAACGGTGCTGTTCGTATTGCGCGCGCTAAGAAGCGGTAGAAACAGCTGGGTGGTCAAGATTGGAGACAAAAGCTGAGTGTTGACTGTATCAGCCCAAGATGATGCTGGAACGGTGGCTAGAGGACCGGTCGCATAGTTGGGCGAAGGTACAAGAATAAGTCCGCTCAGCTGGCAGGTGTGTGGCGGCACTCCAGGCATCGGCCACTGAGGCTGGGTGATCAAGGAATGGATCTCGGTCAATGACGGGTGAATTTCAGATGATGATGAAGGGGTCTCCAAAGGTGGTCAGCTTGTTTTCTCCGATCCTACGATATGCGACGACTTACCACCGTTAAATCAAGCCAAAGCGGTCTGATATCCATCCGATTTTCCGACTGAACCAGATGTTCCTCATCGACCGAAGAAACGGTTATATACACGATGTAGCCTCGACGCTCGAGATCCGTAGCAATCGCCTTCGTCATCGGTTCGTGAGGGGACCCGGCCACCACTATTGCAAAATGTTAGATGAACTAACTCATCGTGACCACGGAATGGCTTTCGTTGTCCATGCGACATACCCACTATTTCCTTTCGCGCCCCATTTCCGGCTCTCCTAGCTTTCCTCCGCCTGCTATTCAACTTTTTGTTGCCAAAGTATAGAAGGGAGGTGGTTCCGATAAATGCTAAGATGGCGGCGCTCCATGCTCGATTTCGGAGGACCCAGTCATGCGCGCGATCAACAAGGGACTGGGACACACGAACTCTCGGCGGTGGTGGCGACGGCCGAACCGAGGAGGGCAACCATGACTGGTGAGAAAGCGTATCCCGGAATACTTTGGCGGCATGGTCAACCTGCCTGTCGATTGAGTCGGCGACTTCGAGCGAATATCTTCTTACGTCATGCGGTATGGAAGCAAGCTAAAGGTGCAACAACTTGTGAGTGTGTGTGATCAAGGGTACAGGTGTTAATCAGCTTACATAGTCAAAGAAAAATTGATCGTCACTTGTCATTTTGAAGTTGACTGTAGTCCGGCGGTGATCCGTAGATGAAAAAGAATCTCCGAGTGTTGCTGATAAGTCTCATATCAGAAAAGTCACATGAACGGGAGTATACTAATAAGTTATTCTCGCCCCATCAAGCAATTTCATAATCCAACCACTGAAGTAGCAATTACCAGGTCAAAACTACTGGGGCTTGTATTCAAAATGAATGAACTTGCGCTGAACCATTTGTTTTATCCTGCATATGCTCTGCTTTGTTCTCTTGACTAAGTACAGTAGTTTTGTTTTTCTGTAACAAAGTTCTGTCCAACTACCGCCGCTTTTACAGGGGCAGCACGTGAGTGCTCTGCCTAGTGATTGTTCACTGAGCACAAACCGACCTACAACTCTGGTCGCTCCCAGATTGCTCTGGTCTGCTCAATGAGTTATCCCAGAGCAGTGCCTGCTTGCACTTTGTCATGGCTCACATGACTAGCACAACAAGTACAGGTCTCTAACCTGTGACAGACTCTCTCCCTCACCCTCCAGTCTATAACTATATGATCCTATAGTTTAATAATCCAGCATTTTCACAAAGGCATTGCAAAGACAATGGCTGATAATCTTTCTTGGTTACTTCACACTATATCTAACTCAACATGCTTAGAGTACACTCGGAGCAAGTGATGAAAGGTTATTGCTACTAACAACCACTCCGTACTAGACGGTATTCACTTGAAACTGATAATTTTCTATATTTAGAAAGGAAGCATTACTATTAGGACTAGATAATCATCACCTTCACATGTCCTACTTGTTTCGAACCCAGCCGAGAGAAGTCCTACTTGGATAGCTTATGCAGAAGATTCTCACACAAAGTCGTTAGGGTTCTGGCGCCCACAATCCCTAACGCACTGACCTCGATTCCTACTTCTTGACGCACCTAATTCCCCAACTCCACGGCAACGAGCGAATCCACACCGTAATTGACTAGCGGTCGTGTGGGGTCCAAGGGTTCTCCAACCCCCAGACTGCGCATCAAGACAGGATTTACCACCTCAAGTGCTGCATCCAGTAATATGGCGCAGTCAGTGCCCCTGGACACCTCCGTTTTCAGGAGTGTCAGCTTGGTTTTGGATTCATCTGTGACGGCGCCGGTCCTGCTCGTGGAACCCTCGTGGCCGGCTAGAGCACTAAAGCGGTGCAGCGGCTCGAATGGAGTCTCTCCTGGCATGATGGCCATGACCAGCTGCCCAATGTGGTGCGGATTGAGCTGGTGCGTCTGCTGATGGATGCTGAGGCGGAGGATCCGGTGGAGCATAGTCTCATAGATCGGCGTCCAGCCGCGCGTCTCGAAAGCCTGACTGAGCATCGCACCGTGACCGTTGTTCAGATAGCCGACATCTGTCGGATCCAGATTGACCGAGCAAGCACGTAGGCCTTGCTGCAGCGGGTACGCGGTGAAGGAGTCTAGGAAGGTGTTCCCCGCTACGTACTTGGCCTGTCCCAGCTGAACGACGAGACCACTCACACTAGACAGAAGCGTGAAGAATTGCATTGGCTGTGATTACTCGAGAGAGACCTGGTGTAAATGCTAGGTACCGGCGACTTTGGGCGTAATGGGCTCGCGGGATTCATCGGGCGTCATGGTGGAGAACATACGATCGCACAGGACCATCACGCCTTGAATCACGCTGATAACGGGACACGAAGTAGTGGTAAGGGCGTGGGGAGCCCCCTTGAGGCGAGTGATATCCCCCGTCACGAGGTCGACATGGTACCCCAGGCAATGGCAGTTAGATGACTTTCTGGGATCGCGCGTCCTCGTACCCACTGCGACATATTACCACGAGGTTCCTGGTACCATGTCGAACCAAATACACTGCAATACTCCACAAAGCCTCTTCAAGCCACCGGCAATGAGATAGGAACCGTCCGGGCACAGACGAAAGCTGGGCACCCCTGGTCAAAACGTGAGACGCACGGTCTTGCTCTCGTACGAGAGAACCACCCTGCCAGTATGTTTCCCGCATTGCATGTACCGGAACGCCTCCACTGTCTCTGTGAAAGGGAAAAGTGCGCCAATATGTAGGGGCTTGATATGTCGTTGTCTCACTAGGTCCATGATGTGGACTCCAATTTGGTGGGTAGTCTCGTCTGTGATGCTCTTCCGAGGCAGGTCCAAGGCGCGCGCGATAAGAGCAATTGCGATCGAATAGCTCTATCGAAAGACTGCTCCGATTGAGTATATCTTTCTTGCCAATCTCGACAAGGGTGCCGTTCTCGGCGATACATCTCCACGTCTCGTGCAGCATGTCTCCGGTCAAGAAGTTGAGACAGACATCGACCCCCCGCCCATTGGTCGCTCGCATGAGCTCGGTGACAAAGGCTGTGCTACGAGAGAAAAACATGCGCTCGCGGGAAATTCCATATTGCAGGGCCAGAAAGTTCCGTTTTGTCTCTGTGCCCAGACCCCGTTTAAGTGGGTAACCCTCATCTTAGACCTGTAGCCCGTGAGGTAGGTGAATGAGGAGCAAAGGTTATTTGCGCACTTACCCCATAGTAACCCAGACTATGGGATACTGTTGTTCGAGAAGCCTTCGCAACATCAAGAATTGGTTATTGTCCACGTCAGACATAACCGGGCGAAGCATCTTGTTCAGAGCGAGGACCGTGCCTTTTAGCGGAATTTGGGAGCCTGGCAGGGTAGTCTGATATTTTCCATTCTCTGTCGATCAACATATTCTTGACAGCATCCGTTGAATTGTCCAGCATGCTGAAATGCAACAGGTGCACGATGTCGTCTTCTGGACGGCGGGCTCTTGTTCTTTCCTTAAGGCCCCGACATTCACCAGGCTAAGGGTGCCCTTGGCAATGCCATGAACAGAATCAAGTCCAGTAGAGCTAAAATGGCCATCTGGAGGCTAACGTTAGCCGCTACAGTAAGCCGGTAGAAAATTCTGGTGAGACATACTGTTCAGAACCATGATCCCAGGTTCCCTTACTACCACCAATATCCATTGATATTCAGCGCTTTTCTGGCGCTTCTAACAACCAAATCTAGCTCCTGTTTACATCGGATATTTCCAGGATAACGAGGTCACATTTTCCCATCGTTTCATCATCAAACGGCCCATTCTCTGTATCCACTACGTGTACAACACCTTCCTCAGTTGAATATTTCTCGTGAGCTGCTAAACCAGCTTGTTGTTGTGATGGAGTCTCCAGGCGATAACTCTCCTTGGACAATGGTACTCACTCTTGTACGGATAAGGTCTAGATACAATTCGTGTATACCGTCTTTTGCAATTCCAGAGATAGAACAATTTTGGTACTGGCATCGGTAGCCAGTGTGGGCATGCGAGGGAAGACGACGTTGCGGAGTTTCTATGTGAGCTCAGGGACGCCCGTTCCATCGGGTAGCTGCTCTGTTGCATAACTCTTCTGATAGATGGCTTCTATCGCCATGACAATGTAACCTGCCGCAGGGAAAATGACGCTGTCGCCAAGCAGATGGTCACTAAGTCAGGTCACATCGCTGAGTCGCAGCACATTCTTCCAGATTGGATGTTTTCACGGCGTGCCGAGGATTTTGCTGCCACAGAGATCGTGATGTGGAAACTTGCGAAAATTGATCGGTCCTGAAATGGCGTCGCTTGGTCTAATCTCAAGAAGGTAGTCCACGCTTTCATTAGTTTCGCCAGTGATCAGCTCTGCGACGAACTTCATGTGTCGGGAATGATATGCCGCATCCACTCTAAGGCGTGCAAAATGGCCCGCATCTTTGGCTTTGGTCTCAATAAAGAGAAGCTCAGACTTGATTCCCGAAAGCGTGGACACTCTGGGGGGTATTGATGCAGGCAATCTCCGCTGTGGTGCTGTCTAAGAGGGGAAGAATGTGATCAAGCCCAAGACCCACAGCCATCATGCCGACTTACACATCCTCCGAGGCTTCAGAGGTGGCCTTGCCACGATAGTACGTTATTAAAATGACTTGCTCGGCGGAAAGATAGCTTGAGTGACCCTGTCCAGTGAAGACATATCCGACTCTTCGCCGTTGCGATCTTCCTGGTGGGAAGTCTCCTCTGCGCCCTCGCCCCCCATATGAATGCTTTACTTGTCGGGCGAGTGGAGACTGGGGGCATCGGGGATGGGAATCATGGTCAATATCGTGGTCAGCGACATGTTCTCGCTGCGGGATCGAGGGTTGTATATCGCGATCACTTCGTTTGTCTGGACGGTGGGGAGCAGCATCGGTCTTGGGAGGCGTATTTGCGACGAAGCTGAGGTAAGGCGTCGTGACGTTTGCTGAGAGTTGCAAAGAGCTGACACAGCTGTAGTTAGATGGTGTTTTTGGATCAATTGTGAGACTCGATTTGTGAAGCTATTTCTGGAAAAAGAATGAATCTTGAGCTGACCGACCACCACTCAGTGTGAGGTCTGTTGGAGCGGTTTCCTTTCTCGTCTTATTGTTCTGCCTGAAGGTCCCGAGCCCTCGAATTCCTATTGCAGCCGGCTTAAAAGCCATTGATTGGACGGGGAGCCTGCTTCTTGTGGGTGGCGCGTTGATAATTCTTCTCGCTCTTGACTTCGGAGATGTGGTCTACTCATGGTTCTCGGCCACCGTCATCTGTCTTCTAGTGATAGGTCTCTTCGTCGTCAATGACGAGGGTGCGGTGTTGCGGGCAGACCGAGTAGTTGTGAATGGTCAGCTCACTTAGAAGCACAATTACTCTCGGAGCAATCCGGGATCTTTCTACGAAAGCTCAGGCCTTCTTCTCAGCAACTTGTATGGATTCTGTTCCCATAAACTTCTATTCAAACTGTAGGCATAAACACTCCGATCACGTGATATGGGTGCCTGAATCTTCTATTGATTATCAATTTGTCAAAGTGCCACCCATCCTCATGACGCGGCCATTTCCTTCCATCCTTCTCAGGACCTGGGGTTTAAATAACTGTCGGATCGCTAGATTGTAGCAGTGTGCGGCACTTCAGTTTTGGTAAATGCTACGCCCCGAGTGCTACTGGCGATTATAAATTCGCAGCTTCATCACAAGCCAAATCATCATTTATCTCTTTTGGTGCGTTCTTTCTCTTGTCCTACGCCTTCAGAATGCGTGAAACAGACGCTTTGGTTTTTGAGTATCAGCATGACAAACACAGACCCAGGGAATCCGAAGCCTTGTTGATGCTCAAAAAAATTGCATCGCTGGTCAAGCCTATCATGCGTCGGAGAGACTGGAAAGTAGGGACGCTTAGTGAATTCTATCCGCATCAGCGAAATCTACTTGGGCTTAATATCAACGGAGGCCAGAAGGTATGCCTGCGATTGCGGTACCCTTCTGACGAGCGTCAGTTTCTCCCTCTCGAACAAGTCGTCGACACGATGTTGCATGAGTAAGTCATCCGCACATGCGTTGCGAACTACAGTTGCTGATAATCGCAGACTGTGCCACATCACACATGGACCCCATAACCGAGAGTTCCATGCTCTGTGGAACCAGCTACGCGACGAGCATGAAGAACTTGTTATGAAGGGCTATACTGGAGAAGGCTTCCTCTCCCAAGGCAAACGCCTAGGCGGTCGTAGGATGCCCATTCACGAAGCCCGGAGGCAAGCTAGAGCGGCCGCAGAGCAAAGACGCACTCTGTCCGCTGGGTCAGGACAACGGCTCGGGGGTGCTCCTGTATTGCGGGGGACAGACATGCGCAGAGTCATTGCGGATGCCGCACAGCGACGCATAGATGTAACGAAGGGCTGCGCTTCAGGAGCTGAGAACAGCAACGAACTCGCAGAAGAAGCATCCAGGAACGGCTTCCGGACAAAAGCCGAGGAAGATGACGCAAACGAACAAGCGATCATGCAGGCTTACATTGATTTAATTGAGGAAGAAGAGAGAGCGCGATATGGCCCTTCTTACATTCCTCCAAGCCAGGAAAATCCGGCTGGACCTCGCTCGACCCTGTCTCCTCCCCCTATTCCTGAGACCACCAGACCTACCATGCCATCGCAACCACAAGAACTCCCAATAGACCTTACTTCCGATGACAGCCTGTATGAGGCACCGTGGACGTGTCCGACTTGCACTCTAGAAAATCCGGCCAACTTCTTGTGCTGCGATGCCTGCGCAGCGGAGCGGCCTCGGCCATCGCATAAACGCTCTGGATCTGGACCAGCTAAAATTCCCGGTAGTTCAACGAATAAGCGTCGGATAAGTCATTTGGATACTAGCCAGACCACGTTCAAAAACCGGACTAATGCCGTCGAGACTCTTACCGCGCTCGAACGAAATACCCCTAAACGGCCTCTGGGATGGATCTGCCAATTTTGTGAGACTTTCATGGAAACCGAATGGTGGACATGCTCGAATTGCGGGACAGTGAAGGCAAACTCATGAAAGGATTGAATATGCGCGCTGAGCCTTGAATCTTGATTCTTGATGCTCTCTTCACGATTTCACTCTAATGATGTACGGAGTACAGAGTACCCCCAATGGATAATTGGAGTCATCACTCTTAGAGAATATAAATAATAGCGAATTATAGGCGAACTCATCAAATCAAAAAGATCATACAAAGTACGGAGTACTTCGAGCTATTACTAGTGTAGATACTCCGTACTTTACATACCGAAAGGTAACAAATTAGTACCCATGACTAAGCAATGACTAACCCAACCACTCGGCCCATCAATTCCCCGACAACCTAACAATACCCACCAACCAAAATTTTCCTTCCTCCTCTTAACAACCACTCATGATGTTCGAAAACCACAAATCAACTAATAAAACAGGTATGCTATAATACTTTTTCTCTCTAGTCATGAATCCTCAATCACCCGCATTATGAAATTGGAAAACAAAAAGAAAAAGAAGGACAGAAAAAATAAAAGCAACAGTTCAATCCACAATCCACAAACCAACAGCCTCCAATATGATGAAGAAATTTTCTCAAGAACCGGTATATTAGGAAGAGCCGGAAGAGGTATGACGGGATAACCCAATGGGATCCTCGTCGTCGATGCTTATAATGGTTCTTCTGAGTGGAGTTTATCCTGTTGGTTTGTGGATGTCAGACTGGTGTTGCTTGGAGAGGATCCTGGATGCTGTCGAGTGTTTCCTGTTCCTTGTGATGGTGTGCTGATTGTGTTATGTATAGGGTTTGTCTTTGTGCTTCAATCGCTAGGTTCGTGGTGATTTCGGTTGGTGTTAGGATAGTGGTTGTACTTGTACTCCGTACATGTATAGTGCAAATGAAGCTTGCTTAGAAATGCGGCCAAGTCTATACTAGTATTTATCATGATATACATATATAAATTTAGGAACCGACTGATAAGAATATTCCACATCAACTCCCAAGGATATCAAACTTTTTAGCAGCCGTAACAACGCCAGTCATGCATGTAGACAGAGATGTGACGCGATTTAAGCGATACTGATAAATTGTCGCTTCTTGCCCGTTGCTGTTATCTTCTGCTGTTCTTCCCACTGTTCCTCGTCGACGTAGTCCTTGGTTCGCTGTTCTTTCACTTGGTTGCCGATGAACTGCAGAGCAGAGAGGTTGAATCCCATCTCGTCTTTCTGGCGTGCAAGAACCCGGCGAAGGGAGGATCGGATGCTGTCCAGCATGGGTCGCATCATCCTACTGGCGATAATTTGACGATGGTGCGTCTTGAGCATGAAGAACAGGATGCGGCAGGTGAGAGAGATATTCCACTCGCGGTTGGCCCAGAGGTTCAGGAAGGTGAAGAGTGCAGGGACCTTCGAGAAGGGCAAAACAAGAAGGGCGTCCTGAAGTGCTGCAGCAGGGATCTTCTGAACGACATTGAGTAGATGCTGCTCGGCGGAGATGTTGCCCAGCGCCATGTAAAGGGGGTCGCGATTTGGGGGTGCAGCGTTGGACTGGGTCGCTTTCACAGCACGCCACTCACGCATGACTTCCAAATCCTCCATTCCCAAATCCAGAGCTTCCATGATTCGTTCTCCTGCCATGAGGGTCTCGCTAGTCTGTTTACCAGCATCAACGGCTTCGGCCTTCTCCCCACCTTCCTCATCCTCCTGATCCAAAAGGTTATCGTCATACATCTCTTCAAGTTCCTTTTCTCGCTCTTCTTCGAGGAAGAGCGGCTCATCGGTCTGCTCCCAGATGCGAATACTTTTGTCGTGACTGGCGCTGACGATGAACTCTCCAGAGTGACCAATAGTCAGAGCCCAGATCTCGCCATGATGGCCCGGCAATTTCTGAATTTGCTCAAACTTATCCCCATCCCAGTACTTAATCACACGATCCTTGCTCGCACTGAAAAAGTTGTGTCCATTTCCTTCCTTGTTGTTGGGGACGAAGGCAACGCCCATGATGCTGTCTTCGTGCGCCAAAAAGGCCTTATGACAATCACCAAAGTCCAAGCCCCAGAGACGAACCGTCTTATCGGCGGAACATGTAACAATCAGCTTACTGTCGTACGAAATGTCCATGTTCAGAACAGGGAGTTTGTGGCCATAGAGATTGAGGAAGAGTTTCAAGGAGTCCGTGAAGAACACCTTGACCGTATTGTCCAAGAGAGCAACGGCCAGTAATCGAGCATCGGGCGAGAAACGAAGGCTGAGAATATCATCCGAGACTTTCAGGGTCCTTGTATGAACCAACTTGAGCCGGGGTGTCGTTCTCTTGGTACCCGGAATTTCTTCTTGGACGACTTGGAAGTTCCAGAACTTTGCGGATTTGTCTGCGCTGCCGCTGACTACGGACTTGCCATCAGGGTGAACATGGAGTGACCATACCGGGCCCTCGTGTGCGCTGATCGTATCAAGGAGGGTTGACGACGCAATGTCAAAGACCTCAAGTTGACCGTCTTTGTTACCAACCACCACAATCTTGTCACCAGGGAGAAAGGCTGAGCATAGAGCATAACCACATTCGAGGGTACGTAAGCAGCTCTGTGTGCGGACGTTCCAAATCTTAAGACTGCCATTGGAAGCAGATGCCAACATACGGTCATCGGAGCTCAAAGCAAGAGACCGAATATCAGTGCGGTGACCGGGGATATCGATTGCCAGGGTACGATTGTAATCTTCCTCATCTTCGTCCTTCTTCCCCTTCGCAGTGTTGACACTGTAGGCTTCAAGCTGGTTATTAGTGGTCGCAGCGACTAGCTGGATACTGCGACCCGACTTTGCTCTCACCCAGTCGAAAGACCGCACCTTTCCACCAGTTCGAACAATAGCGTGGGAGACGAAAACCTCCGTGACCGGCGCCGAGGCAATGTCGTCGGACTTCTCATTGTCAACCTCAGCCACGGCGACCTCCTTGTCAGCTGCACGCTGAACTTCCTTCTCCTTTCTCCTCTTGCGCTTCCTCGCCAGAGCTTTCTGAACCTCTATCCCTGAGCGGATGCGCCATATCTCGATTGCTTTTTCTGAGCCGTGAATGCCGATGTAATCCTCCCGGGGATGAAAGCTAACGCCGACGGTGCGGTCCTTTCCGTTACGATAGAAGGTTCCCCTTTCCGTCAGAATCTTACGATCCTCAGATCCAACTTTCTCCTTCGAAATCTCAATGAGTGCGCTTTCGTCAACTGCCCAGACCTTAAGCTCGCCGTCGTTTCCAGCGGTGATACAGCCACTTTGGTCGGGGGAGAGACCCAGACTCCAGCACTCGCCGTTGGATTGTGCCACATGAGTCTCAATGCAGTGTTGCGATGACAGGTCCCAGACCTTGATTAAAGAATCCTTGCTAGTTGTTAACAGAAATCCAGCGTGCTCGCTCAGCCCAGCGGCATTGAGCAACTCCATTGATGGAACGAGGAAATGCAGCGATGTGACTTGGTCGGTATGCCCACGGAGCTTGAATAGTCCAACTTCTCCAATAAGATCCCAAAGAATAATATCCGTATCCTTCGAGCCACTTGCAAGGCGAACACCAGCGTTATCGAAGGCGAGTTTGGTGATGGCAGATTTGTGACCATTGAACGAGATGATTACTGTCGCGGTCCTTGAATCCCAGAGACGAATGCTGCCATCCTCATAACTAACAGCAAGAAGGAATTTCAGGTTAGAAAATGGACTCACATCATTCATTCGAATCTAGAGACCTACCCGACTGCGAAAATATCCTCATCGGTCTTGCTTTGGGTAACCACAGAAACTTGCGCTTTGCACGAGGAATCTTGCCATTTTCCAAGCAATTCGCCCTTCTTCATATCCCAGCAAAGAACCTCCTCACCGGCGCCTACAATAACCCGGCCAGAGCCCGTCTGGCGAGCAGCGCCAGCGAATTCATCATCGCGGGCCCAAACCGCATTCGACGAAGCGGAGGCAATGAGCGCGAAAGTTTTCGAGTGCTCGAACTTTCTGTAATCGCAAGTGTCAGTAATGAATCAGAGTCATGCAGAGAACCTCTAACTAATAAACTCACAGGTATGACTTCACCATCGTTGAGCGTCCGAGTTGAGAAAAAATTTGGGAACTTCCAGGACTCAAAAACGGCCGGAGAAAATTACGGGCGACGACAGCGACCATTGACCGCATTGCCCACCGCCTTGCGGGTTCCCCCCCAAACATCCAACGTAACTGGTTATCTACTCCTCCAAATGTAAAGTACCAGCTGGAGGCAGAGACATTCAATTCTTCTTTCCATTATCTCGGTGAACTAAGCAACTGAAAGTCCTGAATCAAACACTGAATTTTCCTCTACTCTTTATGGTATTGTCAGAATGCTTCTCCTCGATTACCATAACGTTCTCATTCATTCCCTCTTGACGGAGCGGTTCTCAGGGTACAGCTCTCCCCCGCCTTGTTTACGCAATGCAGCCGTTACTGACTAGTAGTACTGCTTGCTGGCACATATAGAGCCCCGCCAGTCTCAATCGACCAGGTTGTCTCTGATTTCGACGGAGTTACTTTCCATCTCTCGACCCCCGAATCCAAGACTAAGATCCTGATCTCCATCAATGTGAAATGCTTCCGAGAGCTGGTTCAATATGGTGCCCAACAGGTGCTAGAGAGGGAATACGGCCCATACATTGTCGCCCCCGAGCCCGGCTATGACTTCTCGGTCCTTATCGATTTGGAGAACCTCCCTGCGGAACAGGAGGCCAGAGATGATCTCATAATGCGACTTGCACTGATGAAGCGGAATGCAATGGCTGCGCCATTCGAGAGAGCTTTCGATGAGTTCGCGAAGCTATCCGAAGAAGCGTCAAAATACAGCACAGAAGCGGCCCCTCAGGGTGTGAAGGAAGGAGGAGAAGTCATGGCAATCCACTACCGGGAGGAGGAAGCTATTTACATCAAAGCCAGTCATGACCGAGTCACAGTAATCTTCAGCACAGTCTTCCGTGAGGAGACAGATCGTATTTTTGGCAAGGTCTTCCTGCAAGAGTTCGTTGATGCTAGACGACGTGTCTTGACTCTGCAAAACGCTCCTCAAGTTCTGTTCCGGAATGACCCGCCGCTTGAATTGGCAGGTGTTCCTGGTTTCAAGGATACTGGCGAGGGCAAGACTAGCTATGTCACTTTCGGTAAGGTATCCGGTTCTTTTGCAGCTGTCGCAGGTCCTAATTGTATGCAGTTCTCTTCCCCCGTCACTTGGCCCCTCAGCGCCGCTATGAAAACATTTCCCATATTCAAATCTTCCGAGATTACTTCCATTACCACATCAAGGCCTCCAAGGTAGTTTCTCATGTTATCGTCACAAATGTCGGACAATTGACTTACCTTTCTAGGCTTACATCCACACCCGAATGCGCAAGAGGACTGCTGACTTCCTTCAAGGTCAGTGGAAACAAATGCTGTTGCTTGATTACAGAGTGCTAACCAGTAGTAGTCCTCAACAGAGCGCGACCAGAGAACGAGGAGCGGGAGAGGAAGACAGCCAGTGGCCGGACATTCCGGGTACAGGCTTAGACCAAATGTATATTTTGTTTCTCGGCAGAGGAGATGGATGGTTAACAACAAGCCGCAATGTGCTTTATTCAGAATGTATAGACTGCAGCAAAATATTTTTTCTCTTTATCCCCTCTCACTGTCTACTAGGTAACGGTCCCGGAATACTTGGTAAGATGATTCTACAGACATGAACGACCGAAGCGCAGCCTACTCACAATGTTATGAGAAGATCTTTACAACTCCAGCGTCGGGGATAGCTTCAGAAAGCACCAAAATCGCAGTACATTCTCCAGTTCCAACGCAAGCTCAACAAACTATATGTATCCTATGAAGATAATGTACATCACGATCAGTGACACAAAAGCTGTCTCCTTCCTCTCGAAATGCCTAGCCTACAGACAAAAAGACTTAATTTAAACATCCGCCATCGACAAAGCAACATCAAACTGCTGCGCAATCCCCTGATCCCGCAACCCTTCCGTCACTTCGGGTAACAGTGAAATGACATCCCCTCCGTCCAGGACTTGAATTCATGCGTCGTAGCAAACGACAGCCAGGCCACGGCGGGTCCGTATTAGGAAAATAGGGAAAGCCGGGGCGTGACAGGTGAACCCCAATACTATCATTCGATATAACTCAAAGATACAGACGTGGTCAAGCCAACCATGACAATATCGCCGCATGGCGTTTATAGTTGACAATTCCACGCCAAGTGGATCAAACGCCGGGTTGCCGGACTTAGGGTTATCTAGAAATGTGGGGATTTGGCTACGGCGTTGTGGATAGAAATCGATACTGCCATTCTGCACCTTATCTGAGCCTTGCTATTCTGATGATTAGGATCGTCAGTTTCTTTGTCTTGATGTCGGAAGAACCATGGCATAGCTAGTAGTATCCGAGTCATTGTCGCCTCAGTTGCATGTCTTCTTCTCTTCCTGCTCCTGGTTATCTAAGGAAACCGGCCGGCCTATTCAAGACTGATGATTATTCAGATGGAACTGCCCTCTGAGCAAGAATTGTACTTGGTCAAAACTGTCATGGTTGATTATGCCAAGGGAGTCGAGTTAGTGAAGCAGACCAAGACTTTCATAGTGAGCCTTGGGCCTGGATGCAACCAGTGTAGTACAGACAGCACAAAAGTGTGAACTGGATAAGAGAAAGCTTCCAGCCGAGATTCTTCTCACTCGCACTGAAGTTACACATGAGACTTGGTTCTCAGGAAGTAGCTGTGAACTGCCGTCCCATGTGCCGGGCAGTTACACCAGGGAAATGAAATGGGACAAATCCCGATGGTAGGTACCCTGCCGAATTGTTCAATTGATTGTGTACAGTTATTGGGTATTTTGATTATTAATCAGATGACAGAGGGGAACAGCGAGGCCCAAGTACCAGGTACTAAAATGAAAAAAAGAGAGAGAAAGAAAAGAAACAGAAACAGGAAGAAAGCAAAGATGTGTTCAAGACGACGGGAGGTCGAAAAGATGCCTCGACGGGTATGTAACTGTACAGGACATGTGACCTATCAACACCTTCACCGCCAACCAAATTGAAGTTGGCCCAACTACCAACCACTCGGAAACCTTCTCTCATTCCATTACCTTCCCTTTCTTTGTTTTCTTTCTCTTGGCCCTTCACTTCGGAGAACTCGCATGGCGATGTGGAACCTCATTTTACTTTTGGATTTAACAAGAGCGTGGGGCCTGACTCGTGTCACTGCAGTCATCACCTGATAGACCAATGACCGGTCATCAGTTGTCCGAATATTGGGGAACTGAAACCCAGCGATATTCGCGATCAGCCCGTCTGGAGGAGGGTAATTGGACCGATGATACCGGGAATGTGGTCGAGTGTCACCTCCCCGCTGCAAGGAGGACTGAATTCGGTTTCGTCGGATCCAACATCCTCTGTCTCAGGATACCTCGGAATGCTTGAGCCTTGAGCCTTGAGCCTTGAGCCTTGATGAATATGTCATGCCAATCTCCGCAGCGCTCAAGACTTCCTACTACGTCTGACAAGGCTAGATCTTAGCGCTGGCTAGTTCTAACCCTTTGCCGATTTCTGCTACACAGGCTCCTGAATATGCTATAACTCCGACATGACTTGCTTTTTTCATGGTTCCGACAGACGGGATTTGGTGCTTCTTGGCGTCCCAGCGAGCTTAAAAAAACAGGGCCCAGCTGAAAATAAAATAAAATAATAAAATAGTAATATTAAAAAAAAAAGAAAAAAATCCAACACGGATGTGAGAAGCAATGTTACCTACTAAGAATAATCCTGTACTCTCTCTGTACACCACATATGAGGGTTCATCTTAACAGGTAACCTCCTGGAATAACTGGGACTGTTTATCACCGCCTTACTGCCACTGCAATTTATGCACCGTGCATTATTTTTGCCTGTGCAGATTTATCATTTCCTTTCTACTTCGTACCAACATTTGGATTACTACTACTATTTCCATAGGTGGTTTGAAGTGAATGAGAATTCCAGCTGCAGGGGCGTGAAAGTCGATCACGGTATGTACATCCAGTACTAGCCAATGCACAGTACCTGCGGTAGGTACGGAGTAGCAGTCACTCCTATGGATGGATTCCAATATCCAGCTGCTTGACATCTTAATAACATTGACTGTCTCTCAAGATTATACTGCTTCATATCAAACTCGTACTACTTCCCTGTATGGACGACAATGTGCTTTGGAGTTCGCCCTTGAAATGACTCCCTATAAAAGCCACCGTGCAGCTTCCTCGGCTGTGCAATTCTCGTCATTTTTTGATTACTGTTAACAAACCGGTGAGTTGAATTTCTTTTTTCATGAAAGATAGGAAATACGCGCCCAACTGTTCTTTGTTTCCTTGATTGTCCGACGCCCTTCTTAAGGTGCCTCTTGGTTTAATATGTCTAGTCTAGTTCCTCTACATACAACCTTTGTCACTCTATGGATCTTTTACTTTGTGTGTGATTATTTTTATTTTATAATTTTTTCCCCTTCTAGTTGCATGGCCGCGATCTCACCAATTGCAAGGCTCTTATCCCTTGATAGCACCGTGATGCTGTCATCGAGGTCAGGAATTTGTCAAATTCTGCTTGCTTTGCTGTGTTTCTTATGATAACCTACTATAACCCACTACGGATTCCACTTTTTTTTTTTGGGTCCTATCAAAGTGCATCACCAAGGCCAGGAGGAGTGAAGCGACTAATGCTTCGACTCTCAGAACAAAAGCATCCAAATAACTTATAACCAGTTCTCTGAAAGCCACCTACAGGCCGACGACCATGTCTGACATCATCAGTTTCCTACCTCTGGAGATAGTCCTTCAGATTCTCTCTCACCTTCCCTTTGAATCCCTGCTTGCTTTTGGAGAGACGTCTCGCATAAATTACCAATCACATATTCTCTGCTTCCGATGCCTGCGGTTGGGGGTTTTCGAGAAGCGAACCCATTCCATCATCTCTTGTCTGCAGGCGGGTTGGATCAAGGCAGATCAACTGGGGGATATTTTCCCCATCGAGAGAGAGACCGGGTCTGACTATACGATCTCTATCATTCGCCCAAAGATTAAACCTACAAAACACGAGCTATCTTCCAAACGGTCTCTGAAAGCGAAAGATGCAAGACGGCGATGCCCAACGGATCCGTCTGTGATGCAAGACCAGACAGTCCGAGCCCAGAACAAAATTTTCTCGAGGCTAGTGAATCGCTACGGGCCGTCGCTCGTAAAACTCGAGTTTATGGCGTACGATATCCACATCGAGAGTGCCATGGCGCTCGGTACTAAGTGCCAATATTTGTTGCGCCACCTTGCGCTTCGCTTTGAACATCAGCACATTAGAGACGGTAACATCAAGCCGAGCACTTGGCGACATCCAGCTCCATGCAGTATTGCGTGGAACCTACTTATTGGGATAGGGCAGTACAAACATATCGGCATTTCCGGGCTGAAGACATTGATACTAGAGCGCGCCGGTATCACACCGTGGCAGCTAACGATGCTCGTGAAGAAGAACCCTGACTTGACGGTATTGAAGCTGAAGACCTGCCATGGTGCACAGCCGGATTTCTTGAATTGGCTTGGAGGCATTGAGCAAAATGCGGATGATCTTGGAGATACGGACAGCGACACTGCCCCGGGAGACCGACTTGAGGTCCTCTGGTTGGAGAACTGTCACCAAATCCTCACGCGTTCGATTGAAGGCCACGAGGATTTTGCAGATAAAATCTGCGATACCGGTCTCGAATGGGTCAGGGGCTTGAGAAATCTGAACGTGAGTTATCAGGTTCATCTTCATGCGTTCGTCGTTGTCTTCAATTACAACAAGAAACTAACGATATCCGGCAACTCAAGTCCCTCTCTTTCAGCAAATGCATGAATTTACCGTCCGAGTATGTTGAACGGGCGAACAAGACAATCTGGAAAATCCCGGATGTTACGTTGCCATTTTATAATTACGAAGAGGGCACACCAATCGAGGTTGATCCTATCTTTCTCTAGTATCCGCGATTTACCTAACTCTTGTGGAAACCACGATGAGATGACGCTCTTTGATTAACGTGCTTTCTTCATGCTGTTCCTTTTCCATCTTTTGCACTCATGGTCATTTCAAACCAGGATGTCTCGTTTAGCGATATCACAGCCTTTGATGATTGATAGATCGAATCTCATGATTTCACCTTAATGCGTTCCACGATCAGGATTTCGCTGGCGAGCGACCTTGTAACATAACCTCCTACGGACCTGTATTTCCAAAGAGAGCATGGGAGGAATTCCGCTTCTTCGTATGTCGAACTTACTACGCCGACGAGACTTTATGGGGGGAATTTCTGAACCGCTACAATGCAATCGTGGATGAGGGGTTGGTAGACACGGTCTGGTTTGCACATCCAGGAGTGTATGCGGTTTGTGGTACAGGGTGATCCGCTGGGGTTTATGAGGGCTTGTTGATGTTCATTTGGAGGAGGAGAAGCGATGGCGATGGCGATTGCGATTGCGATTGCGGCTTGGTTTACCAGGTTCTATCCTGCGTTGCTGGCTGGTCGTGAGATAGGGAACTCGGTGGTCATGAAGAGATGGGCGATTCTGTCCTTACAGACAGAAGACTTGGGATGAATGAGCGGTAGGTAGTCGATTGCCATAAGCTGAAGCTAGGTGGCACTACATGCACTTCATTCCAGCTGCGCAATCCAGAGCTGAACGATAGTAACAAGTATTCGTCTTGTGTTCCTGGTAGTTCGAGTGATTCTGTTGGCTCAGCCACCCTGCTGTGTTGCATGATGAGAGGACAAACAAGTTTATAATGGCATTGATTGTTGGGCAGGGACTTTCTTCAATACTTACAAATATCCAAGAGCTCTATACTTCACTAATATATCAAGTTCTAGAGTTCTGGGAGGAGAGATGGACAGAGAGCATGGAGATTCATCTAGTAATTACAATGAGCACTTCAAGTGAATATTCGGACTCTTCTCATCATCCAAATGGACACTGGCAGTAACACCAACTCCTATCTCACTTTCTGGACCAAAAAACTGCTTGAGACATTCATTCACTATCTGAAGCATGAGTGTCTTTCGTCCCACCAATTTTGACTATTTTATCATCTCATCTTTATTGATTACTGCAATAGCCAAGCTGACATCGACGCACTGCTAAATGAATCCGTCTCAAGACTCTAGGATGAAGAAGCATAGATCTCCATCCCAATTCTGGGACACAGCTCTCAACAAGATCTTTCCGAGACGAGCTTCACGATCTAGACCGGACGAAGACAACTCCTTCCTGTCTTTTGAATCCTCCACGACCAGCGAACTTACTGACGGCTTTTACATGTACTCCCAGACTTTGTTAGACCAGAAGAACAGAAGGCAGGAGGCTTTATTGCTCCGCCAATCCGATAGCACAGATGCTTCATATTCGTCTGCTGTAAGTCAATGGCCCTTTCCTCTGACTTACAGTATTGGCGCTGACAGCGCGAAAGCTCATGGCACCAATTCCACGCCCCGCGCTTCCTTATACCATTAGTTCTCCTGAGTGGAACATCTTCTCTGAAGCTGTCAAGGCTCTTGAAGATGCAATCGATGACGATGCGTCCGACTGGATTCACAGTGTCCTATCGGTCTTTTCTAAGGTCTATACTATCGCCAAGATCATGGTCACAATTCTCATGTACTATGGGATTGAGGTATGCAGCAGATGCGCGTCCAAAGATCGATTAAGCACCTGCACTGACCGTTACCATAGGTGGAAGACATCCCCGACAGCGTCCCAGCCCACATCAAAAGAGTGGAGGAGATTGTGATGTCTCACTCCATTACCGATCTGATCGATGCTGCCGAGAGCCTTTATTATTCCGTATATGCCAGACTCATCATGGAAATCGCGAACGTCGACTTGTCGACGTACTTCCAACTGGAGCTTCGACGTGCATCCCGCAAGGAAGACTTTACTCTCCCCGAGTCTGATCATTTACTTAAGATCTTCGTGCACTGCAAAAACACCCTCGAAGCGCCGACCGTTTGCAACCACATCAATGCGGAACTGGTCAAGGTGCATCAGGATGAATTCATCCGCCGCGCCATGGAGCGAGCGATTGGGACATCATTCTTTCTCGACGATCTACTCGGGTACCGCCGGTATATCATGGGGGTCGTGAGTGACACCACCTCCGAGTTTCGTCTGAAGTGGAATCACGACACCTTACTGTACCAAATCCCACCCGAGGAGATCCTTACAGTTCAATCCGAAAAGTATCTTTCCTGTGTACCCAAACCGGAGGCTGTCACATCCGTTGTCGCTACCGACCTCCCGTTCGTCGACCGCGACAGTATCGACCCGGAGACCTGGGAGAGTGAGCTCGTCAAAGACCACCGTCAGTCGGCTTTAGCCAAGATGGAAGGCAAAGGGATCGGAGACATGAGACGAGTGGATGACCGACGCTGCCCGAGCGACTACATGAAGGAGAGAAAATGCATCTGCCGCTCGTCGTGCATCTGCTCCTGGGAATGCACCACGAATCCCGAACGCCTTTGCCCCTGTGCCGACCGTATGATGCAGATAATGCTCGCTAAACGTCACAAGGCTCCGGGAACACGCGACTTCGGGACCCGATGCGGCAATCTTGCCAAGGCGATCTTTGAAGGAGCTTCATTGATTAAACGGGATATGGATGATATTGAGATCGCGTTGGAGTTGGATCAGGCATTTTCACTTGTGAGCAATGAAATTCAGAGGCAGCGCTGTTTGTCTACTCCCACCACTACTAATGGGAAAAACTTCTCGAGCGAGGGTTGACGCACGGGTTATGGAATGACTTATGACTTAAGATGATATTTGTTGGGGAAGGGGAAGGAATCTCCAGGATGGGGTGATTTGGAACGGAGACTCCACGGATTAGGCATACTTTCAACATCATTCGATGATCAAACAACTGCCAACAACACATGAGGTTATTTAGTCGTCAATAGTACTTTTTACCGTCCCTCCATCGCAATCAATCCACGTTGAACAAGATGAACAGTGCGATTTATGTCATTCAGCAGGATGATGTAATATACGCGGTATCACTCGGAACAAATGTAGACAGAAAAAGATCTCCCCCAACACCTCAGACACGTTGGCTTTTTGATATTGAACAAGTTGTCATTATATGATTATTATAAGCCACAGCAGGCCATCTGAATGCTCACTGACTTGAATGAATGAATCCTGTGATCTAAAGCTGATCATTCAAGTTCTACTACCATTGTCTCTTATCTCCTAGTATGATATTGCCCCAAGAAAAAGGGTTTTAAAGAGGAAAGAAAAAGAAAAAGAAAAAGAAAAAGACCCCCTTTTCCAGCGGGCATGGTGCCCAAACCCGTATCAATATCGAGGTTGTTCAAATCGTCCCCGGTGCGAAACCCACAGTGGATCGCAAACTTCAAGGAACCCGGGGTGCGACGATTTACTCGGGCAGCCTGGCCTTCTTATGGCATCACCACTCCTGTCCCCGATCGTCCTCCACCGTCGTCCAGTTCCAGACCGAAATCTCCATTCTGTTTCCAGACGGGGTACGCACTCTGCGCCAAACGGCCCTCGCGCCCTTTCCCCCCACCGTTTATGTCCCCGCCGTCTTCGTCCTTTTCCGATCCGTTGACTACCCACTATCAGAGCCAGGATAAGAGATTATCCGTCAGGGGTGAACTAGTCCGCGGCCTGAATAACGGCGACGATGCAATCTTAGTTGCCGACAATTTCCTCGGGGTCGACGATGGGGTCGGGGCATGGGCTACTAAACCACGAGGTCATGCTGCGTGAGTTTGGTTTTTCTTCTTGTTCTTTTTTATTGTTATTGTTATTGTTATTGTTATTGTTATTATTATTTCCCCCTATTACCAAATTCTTGTCTGTTGTACTCATTCTTTCAATCTGGGTAGACTCTGGTCCCGACTTATATTGCATTTTTGGGCTTTGCAAGTCGAGCGAGAGATAAATAGTGATGTGCCGCTGGACCCCATCAAGTACCTCCAACGGGCCTACGAAGAAACCATCAATGCAACGACCGCACCCAGTGAGTGGTACGGAACCACGACCTCCGTGACTGCAATCTTACATTGGACACGCCACAATGACGGAAACGTAAAACCTTTACTCTACGTGACCAACATAGGTGACTCCAAGATCATTGTCATTCGGCCAAGCGAGGAGAAGATCCTGTTTCGGACCAAGGAACAATGGCATTGGTTTGACTGTCCCATGCAGTTGGGGACGAACAGTGTAGATACGCCGCGGACGGATGCGGTACTGTCGCAGGTTGATTTGGAGGAGGGGGATGTCGTCCTTGCCGTCTCCGACGGTGTTCTCGACAATCTTTGGGAGCATGAAATACTGTCCATTACGCTCGAGAGCATGAGAAAGTGGAACCAGGGGCGGTACGACAATGCAGGTCTCGAGTGGGCTCCTCCGGAGGTCCTCGCGGAAGAACGCATGGTGTTTGTGGCGAGGGAGCTCCTCAAAGCTGCGCTGGCGATTGCCCAGGATCCGTTCGCGGAGAGCCCGTTTATGGAGAGGGCAATTGACGAAGGTCTTGCTATTGCGGGGGGTAAGTCGACTGACTCCCTGCCAGATAGTGAGCGGCGGACTGACTTGTAATAGGAAAAATGGATGATATCAGTGTAGTGATTGGCTCCTGCAAGCGGAGGACTACTTGACTGAACATTCACAATAGACTACGAAGCTTTAGTTTCTCCCGAGGAGATCAAGCGGTTTTTATCAAGCTACCGCTGACAGGTTTCATCTTGACTCATCCGGACGGCCGTACATCAGTCCCTTCAGCATCGGACTACGACACATTAATGGAACTGAAACCTGTCGTCAACCATTCAGCCAGTGAGTTAATACTGGGCTGGACCAATTTCCACTGAGCGACTCAATATCTAAGCACGACGAACCCAGAAAGCATTTTCCTATAGAAGGCATGTATAGCGATGCCAAAGCCGAAGTTATGGACATAGGCATATTGACTATGGCAAGTCAATAACCGCCGGGGAATGAATTACATTTGATGAAAGGATGTTCTTGAATAATGAGATATGAAATTAGACCATACTGCACTTCTGCCAATCCACTACAACTCTACATTCTCTTGGTAACCAGTAGAACCCCCGCCATCTCTATAAAAACGCACGGACCAACATCCAAAGCACCGCAAACATAAAATCCATTCCGCCCGGCAAAATCCAATCAAAAAAGTTTCAATCCAAGAAAATCAACCACAGCAACAAAGCCAACCCCAATCCCTGGTCACCATATCCCGCCAAAAGAAAAATGAGGGCCAAACGCTCCAAGAAGTACCGCAAGCTCATGCACCAATATGAGCTAGCATTCGGATTCCGCGAACCATACCAAGTACTAGGTACGCAGCAAGCTCGCGCATAGGAAAACGGCGATAACTAAGAAAGCGAACAAACAGTGGATTCAAATCTCCTCAACGCCGTACACTCCTTCAAAATGGACCTTCTCCCGGCGCTAGAACGCACACTCCAAGGCAAAGTCAAGCCTCGTACGCACAAACCATGAACCTCCTGTTCGGATCAGACGATCGATGCTAACTAAGACAGTCTTGACAAAATGCTCCCTAGCAGCGATGATGGCTAGTCAACCCGTGAATCCGCGAACAAATGCCCCGTATCGTCCTGCGCAGCTTCCCCCGCCGACTGTTGTTCCGCTGCGCCATTGCTCGCATAATGATGATAATGCCCCGATCGATGAAACGGAGTGTCTTCTTTCGTTGCTGTCGCCTTCTGGGGATGTCAGGCGGAATAAGGAGCATTATATTCTTGCGACGGCTGATCCGATGGTGCCGAAGGCGGCGCAGGATGCGAATGTGAGGAAGAGGAAGCGAGGCGTTGATGAGGGGGAGGTTGCGCTGAGGCGGGCGAGGGTGTTGCGGGGTGGTGCGCGGGCTATTCCGGGTGTGCCGATTGTCTATGTGAAGCGGTCTGTGATGATTTTGGAGCCGATGAGTTCGTTGTCGGAGGAGTTGAGGGATGGGTATGAGAGTGGGAAGTTTAGGGCGGGGTTGAGTGAGAAGCCGGTGGTTAAGAGGAGTGGGGATGGGGAGGCGAGCAAGAAGACTAAGGGGGTGAAGAAGGTTAAGGGGCCGAATCCGTTGAGTATGAAGAAGCCGAAGAAGAGGGCGAATGAGATGGATGGGTCTGCGAAGAAGAGGGTGCCTTCTCATGCGGAGGGGGGAGATGAGAGGACGGAGGAGGGTGATTCTGCGCCTAAGCCGAAGCGGAGGAGACGTCATCATAATCGCGGTGCTAGGGACGATGGTGGTGAGCCTGCGGATGGGGGCGATGTCGTTGCGGTGGAGTGAGCGAGTGGTTTGCAACTGGGCTTTGTTGATAAGATTATCCTGCTTCATGGTATGGCGTTCCGGTTGGGCAAAAGACAATTAGTAGCAAGGTACACCAGGTTAAACCAAATGTATATTTCGATTGAACACCATCGATTGCAAAAGAATCATCCATCGAGCATTCCAATTCCCACGTTACGTACTATATACTATACCAGCCCTACCCATCGAATCATCCACTCACCGACAAAAGTCGGAAACAAAACAACAAGAGAAGAGAATCCACCCAAAACGCCCATCCGCGCAAATCAAAATGCAACATATAACAACTCCCACCGTCGACAATCACCCCTCTCTACTTCTTCTCCTCCGACCCAGCCGCCCCCGAGAACCCCTTCGCAAAAGCCTTATCCTCCGCCCAAATCTTCTCGATCCGCTTCCGAGTCTCCCTCGCCGCATTGCGATTCCGCTTGGCCCGCTCGAACCGCTCCGCGGCCAGACACTTGTTCACGTCGCGCTTAACATCGTTGCAGTTTCCAAGCGCTTTGTAAATAAAGCCGCGGGCATGACATTCGTCCAACGCTGTCATTATCGCTTCACAATCTGCACCATTGAGTCGGGGTTAGTCTGGTTTGTGATCGGTGGTTGGACGGAAGTTGGAGGGATGGGAGACGGACTGGCATTGTAGGGGGTGTGGAGGTGAGAATGCATTTTCCCGCCCTTTCTATTTCTATCTCGTATGGGCTCGGAAAAAGGATGGTTTGATAATCCAGAGAGAGGTTAGAATAAACTAGATCTAACGTGGAAATCAAACTGGGGTGTGCAATGCGGCGTATACGCGAAATCTCCGAAGCCAAAGACCGGGCGGTGAGGCCGCGATGAAAAGATTCTGCCGGGCGGAACCGGAGGGGCGCTTCCCAAAAAAAAAAAAAATTAAAAAACAGGTCCAAAGACCGGCCTACTCTTATCGCATTCTACTCTTTCTTGTGGGTATTGATCCTTGGTTGATCAGGTCAATTCTATGAGTTTTGTGGGATTTTGAGAAACAAAGTCCGGGTGTGGTTTTTCTTTTAGGTTCTCTCTTTCACTTGCTAGATTGGGTAGATCTGTTTCGCAATTTACGACCTTGAAAAGTTCCTTGACGATTTGATTTCCTTTTTTGTTTCTGCTGTTCACGATGTCTGCTATGATTACTACTACCACTTGGGTGCGACGGGGTGTCGCTGCTCAGTTTCCGACCAAGTATGAGATTGATGAGGAGGAGATGAATCGGATATCCACTTTGGCGAGGATGCAGCTTGAGGATGCCAAGGGCGATTTGAAGGCGGCTCAGGATGAAGACAAGGACGGTGATGAGGCCATGGATGAGGATCATAAGGAGAAGATTACACCGGTGGAGGATTCGGGGAAGAAGACGGAGACTGCTAAAACTGAGTATGTTGTGAAGTTTTCTGGTTCTGGGGGACTGGCTGACCTTTGCTGTAGCGACGATGACTTGAAGGAATACGATCTTGATCATTACGACAGCGATGAGATTGATGAGGACGGCGAGAAGATTACCATGTTCGGCAACGTCAAGTCGCTTGCGTACCATCAGCCTAATGAGGAGGATCCATACCTGGTGATGCCGCCGGAGGAAGAGGATGAGGAAAGAGAGGAGCTGCAGGTTCTTCCGACGGATAACATGGTGCTGGCGGGTAAGGTGGAAGACGAGGTCGCGCACCTCGAGGTCTATGTCTACGAGGACCGCGATGCCAATCTCTACGTTCACCATGACATTATGCTGCCGGCCATTCCGCTCTGTACTGAATGGCTGGACCTCCCCGTCGGCAAGACCGCCGAAGGACGCACTACAGGAAACTTCGTGGCCGTTGGAACGATGGAACCCGACATTGAAATCTGGGATCTCGATATTGTCGACTGCATGTACCCCAACGCCATCCTGGGCCAGGGCGGTGAAGCCGAGGCTGGTCTGAAGAAGTCAAAGAAGAAGAAGACCAAGGCGAACGACGAGTTCCATGTCGACTCGGTGCTGGCGCTAGCTGCTAATCGGCAGCACCGCAATCTTCTAGCCTCCGCCTCTGCCGACCGGACGGTCAAACTCTGGGATCTCACCACCACCAAGTGCGCCAAGTCCTACACTCACCATACCGACAAGGTGTGCTCCTTGAACTGGCACCCCAAGGAATCGACCGTTCTGCTGAGTGGCAGTTATGACCGCACTGTGGTGGCTGCTGACATGAGAGCCCCCGACTCTAAGGCGCGGTGGGGTGTGGACACAGACGTCGAGAACGTGCGCTGGGATGTGCACGACCCTAACTACTTCTACGTGACGACAGACGGCGGCATGGTCTATCGCTACGATGTGCGGAACGTCCCCGCCAACCCTAAGGACTCCAAACCTGTGTGGTCGCTGCAAGCACACGACGACTCCGTGTCAGCTTTCGACATCAATTCTACCATTCCAGGCTTCCTAGTGACTGGTTCCACAGATAAGCAGGTCAAGCTGTGGAACGTCGAGAACGACAAGCCTAGCATGGTGGTTTCACGTAAGCTGGACGTGGGCAAGGTCTTCTCGACTGCTTTCGCCCCGGATCCAGAGGTGAGCTTCCGACTAGCCGTGGCAGGCAGCAAGGGTGTTATCCAGATCTGGGATACTTCCACCAACGCTGCAGTGCGCCGGGCTTTCGTGTCGCGGATGCCCAGTCTGGAAGGTGAGGTGCAGGAGCGCACAGTGGGCTTACAGGCAGATCAGAATGACTCAGATGAAGAGGACGCCGCCCAGGAGGTTGGTGCTGCCGCGGGCGGCGCGGACGGCTGGGAGTCAATGGATGAAGACTGAGGTTCTGGAAGCGGGAGAACAAATCCCAAGCAAGGAGGTTAGGATAACTGCTACGGAGTAAAGTTTGTTGTTATGTGTAATTGTGTATAGCCTCGTCTCCGTACTCCGTACTTCGTACATGGAATGCATATGTTGATACCCGGTTTTGTCCAGTTCAGATTACAGGTGACAAAGTGGGAACGGAGGACAACTCCGGAAAGTCCCTACAGAGGAAGGATCGTCACGAGTGATGTCCAAAAACCGTAATGGTGTGAAACGGACCCGGTGAGCCAATCAGGAACACACATCTGATTTTTTTTTCAATTCTGGGATTCTCCGTCACTTGACTGGAAGTTCCAGAGTCGAGCCGATAATTAATCCGGGCATTGGCGATGAATGTGACGCTGTCGCTTAGCGATGGGAAAGAGTGATGAGAGGTACTCCGTAGAACCAAAAAAAAGGGGGGGAGGAATATACTCCATATTACTAGTTGAAGAGATTCAAGAATAGTAATCATCATATTAATACTATTAACATTTATACAATATGTGAGTGACAGGTAAAATGATAGTGCTGAAGTGCATAGTAGTGCATTAGGTACCTAAGATTAGATACAGGCAGATACTATTTCCCTTAATTTTATTTTCTATTTTACGCTTTTTATAAATCTCGAAGTTAAGACACCAGAGTCAATTGAGGCCACATGGGAAAGCACAGAGAAGTATAAATAAAAATAAATAAAAATGAAGCAAGTGTGGGGGGGCGACCAGCACCCGATGGCAAATCAGAAGAACTCCATAAATGATCACGGGTGATATATCCGCTCTTTATTTTCTTCCAACAATGAAAAGCACGCAGTGATCAAGTGCTATATATATTAAACAACAAGTCCCACAGGTACATACAAGACTGGTCCTCCGTACTCTACTGACCCGCCCGCATTGACACCAAAAGGCATTGTCGGGATAAGATTCAGATCGGTTTAAGGGGTCTCGACGCTGTTCTGTGCAACAGTTGGGTCTCAGGAAACAAAAAGAGAAAACCGTATCAAACTCTACTGATTCAAATATAAGATAAGTAAAAAAAAGCTTCAATCATTGATCAATCATATCGCACGGTCCACGCCTGAAAAAAAAAAAAAAAAAAAA
>ML739215.1:0-14689 GCA_009193565.1 Aspergillus coremiiformis | reverse complement strand
AAAAAAAAAAAAAAAAAAGAAAAGAAAAAAGAAAAGACAAGAAAAGTATACTGTACCTATCATACTCTGTACTCCACAAGTCATGCATGACAGTACTTTTAGTCAACTGGGCGATACGCTGAGACATGGCGGCCACAGAATTGTTTCAACCCCACCCAGTAGAGTACATCGCACTCCTTTGAGAGATCACTTTGTTCCCGTTCCTGACACCAACTCCAGCACTGTCGCTAGACGATTACCGTGTGATGATGCTTGGATGATTATGACTGCTCTGTTTTTCACAGTCGGAAATGATACAGAATAATATATCAGGAACATGGGATATCCCTCCTAGGGCGGAGATTCCCAGGGATCTCCCGTGTCATACGGAGTACAGATTCAGTACTGGTATTCAGGGCTGTCCAAGAAGGATACCTGGATACTTGCGGATTCACTCCTAGTAGAGGGATGGTATTTCACTACGGAGTACCTAGGGAAAGAGGGGGGAAAATCAAGGTCACTAACTTAGTACTAGCAACGGGTAGGTCAATTAATTAACACCCCGTCACTCTGCGTCGTACACGTATCACGCAGCCCAGTAGGCAAGCCCCGGCGCTTCCCATCCTTCATATCGATTGAATAGCAGGTTTCACTCATTGACTGAGTCTTGGCCGTCGGAAGACCGGATCATGCAAAAATCTGCCTGAGCCTTGAGGTCACCAGAGATCATCGCTTGCCCGATTGATTGAAAAATTTTTTTTTATATATGTTTTTTTAGGGCCTTACGGGGTCCTCTCCGTGCGGCGGCGGAGAGGAATAGACATCTGATATCTAGACTACTCCGTATATCAACTTGATTTGGGTCAATATCAGCACTTGTGGTTCCTATGAGTAACAACTTACACCTCAACTTACCATTCACGCATCTCGCTTGTTCACTGTGGATTGAGTCGTTCAAATCCCTGGGAATTTTGATCACTAAACCGTGGGAATTACGGAAAGTCCCCGATGAACAACTGGTGAGTGGGCAATTTCTAGAGAAAGAACAAAAACTCTAAAATTGAATTTCATCAGTCTTTCGTCCTTTTTGCCTTTTCCCTTCCCCGGTGGATCGAGAAGAGAGAGCCCAGAACGTAGAACTAAGCCATTACACCTTAAACTTCTTGCCTCCTCCCCTACTTTTCTCGTTCTTCCTCCTCCTCCCCCCCCCCTCCTCCTCCTCTTTCTTACATCACATACCTTACCTTCATACTCCGTACCTCAGTCTTCTTTTCTTTTCTTTTCTTTTCTTTTCTTTTTCTTCCGTTCTTCATCCATTCCTCCCTGGGGAGACTTCTTACCTTGGATCGACGGTTTCCTTTCTTATTCCCTCATTCCTTCCTCTTATCCTGAATGGACCATATCCTAGATTCCTGATATCCTTGGATTTTGGTCTTTGCTTTTTACACTTTTGAGAAACCCCCGTGGCGCGTCCTGGTTGTCCGCCCCGAATTCCCAGTACAGAGTACTGCTGCAAATACTTTCCCCCTTGAGTCAAGCAATCCACATACTTGAGACGAAACTCCCCACCATCCTATTTTCTGCTGTGCAAGAAAAGGGAAATCCGCCTCAACATTCATTGAATTAAATCCCAGCGATCGTGATCTTCGAAAGTCAAGAAAGACTGTATATCAATGCACACCGTCCCTATCTGATAACGGACATTCCTATTTTTGATCTTCCATTCCTTCTGGTGCCTACCCCCCCGCAATCGTCAACCACACATTCTTTCCCGGTACCGCAAACGAGGATTTGACAGCCGCCAAAGATAGGAGGACTATTTGATAAGGAACTGTGACGGTCGACTGAAAAGAGCAGTCCCAATACAAATACCCTATCGTCTGCCTGGGTGAACGGTGTCGACTTCCGCATCGCATTGCTTGAACTTTCAGAACAAACTGCCATGTCATCACTGACCCGTGCATTTACCAAGCGCCACAAGCGCCCTGATGTATCGGCTCCGATGCCATACCGGGAAGGCCAAGTCAAATTCTCCGCAGGGACAATCAATCGAGGACAGATTTCCGCGCCGGTTGAGCTGTTGTCGACGACGAATATGCTGGCGTACAATGCACCCGATCTTCATTCGGCCGGATCTTCGTCTACGTCATCCCTTCAATCTCGAGATGAATTGGAACTGTCCTTTGCGCAT
Source organism: Aspergillus coremiiformis (assembly GCA_009193565.1). NCBI lineage: Eukaryota > Fungi > Ascomycota > Eurotiomycetes > Eurotiales > Aspergillaceae > Aspergillus > Aspergillus coremiiformis. The sequence continues at coordinate 12,519 of ML739215.1, read as the reverse complement.
CAGCCTTTCGGGTCGCCCAACACGTCACCGAGCGACTCTCCCGTGGAGCCCAATCCTCTGTCGTCGTATTTCCCCAAGCGCTCAGCAACCGTGACCAGCCATCCTCGATCATCCACATCGACGGCATCGTTTACGGAGGCACCATTGGTTCCCAAGCGGGCACTATCCCACACGAAACGCTCTCATCAAGAGTTGGCTCGCCAGCGCTCTATTTCACGACTATCGCCCCCTCCGTTGAATTCCATGCGTAGCAGCCCCGCTCTTCGCACGGCGCAAGAATATCCGAAACCAGAGCCACATCCGTTCGGGAAGGAGCTGGCGCAGGTTAATGAGGTAGCGGAGGAGTTTGGTGGCACCCGTGTACTCGATGAGGAGGAGCTTATCTTGCAAAACAAAGGCCTCAGGAAGTTCACTGTGGACGATTACCTTGGCGAGATTGAAAACCTGTACGGGAGCATTTTTGACGATCGAATCGGCCCTATCGCTTCCGGACAGTGGCTATGATGTTCGACTTCTGTACGGAAACGGTTCGATGATGTCTGTCTGAAGGGAACAGAACTGGATCTTTTTGTTCTCTTCAGTCATTGCTATGACCTACTCATATTCACTCGTTAACGATTTTGTTGAATTGCTTGATTATTTTACCGGCTTTATACCATTGGAGAGGTTCTGTTCACTATGTGATTATTATTGTGGCTTTTCTTTCTTTTTCTTCTTTTTTTTCTCTCTCTCATATTTACTGTGGTCCTTATATGTTTCCAATTACATGTTTTATCTTTCTGAATGGGTTATGTGAAGGCCCTGAACTCAGAGGAATTACGATTGACTCTCATCTCATCTCCGTAATTTTCCTTTACTCCGTAGTTGATTACCTAATAGTAAGACCATGAATTGTACTCCGTATTGAAACTGGAACCTGTCAGCCGAAGCCAATCAGGCACAGCGTAAAGATCGAGTTAGTGCACGGTTACGCGCCAGTCACGCGCCAGTCACGAGGATATACTCCACTACGCCCCACACGAAAAATTTCAAGCAGCTTCTCTCCGCCTCTGGTCAGTGTCCTTCAAACACTGGCTGTTTCCTTTATCTGCCATCTGCCTGTGTCTACCGCACTTTTCTGTCACGATTGTGTCTCTGTGTGTGTATGAGATAACAGATGGGGCTGTCGTTGGTCACCATTATCACTTAGCACACTTATCATCTGTAGCATCTGCCGAATATCAAGATTTGACCACACTGGTGGTGTCGTGTGCTCTGCATTCATTATTGTTATCCCAACAGCTCAGGGGTGTAACAAATGACGAGCCTTGAGCAACTTGAAGCTCTCTCCTTTTTCTAGCTGCATATTCGAGCATTCCTGCTGACCTATTATGGTCGTCCCTGCCACCCCCTCGCGCAACCCAGCGACGGGTATCGGACAACCTAACCGCTCCAAGATGCTAGCTACGTCTTCTCCTATTCCGATCTTGAAGACTGTGAAGGAGACTCCCACGACCGGGATCAAACATAAAATGGAGGATATGAATCTTTCCCTGTCCCCCTCGTCCTCTGGTTCTTCCGATGGCGAGGGGTTCCCCAGTCCGAGGAAGCGAGCTCGGGTGCAGTTCAAGGATGTTGAGATAGTTTCATTCGATGAAAGGGAGCAAGGAAACACCGGGGCTTCAGAGAAGAGTGCGGCAGTAGTTCGTGAAGAGGTGCGCCGTGCTATCCAACGGCATATCATGGGCACCAACAGCGAGGCCTACGACCGCATCAAGGAAATCTTCTCGGTGGATCCCCGGCGTGGGGAAGAGGATGGCATGTTTTCCTACGATGTACCTACACATACGACCTTAAGATATCATCTTCTGGGCCTTTTGTCCAATGTGGCGTCCTTGGATCGCAGCTGCAACGGGCTGGTCAACGCTGTTCTGAGCAGTGTGTGGCTCGGGCGCGACGAGTCTTACGTTAAGTTGTATATTCGCTTCCTAGGTAATCTTGCGGCCGCCCAGGGAAGCTACTTGGGATCGGCGCTCAAAATGCTGGTCAATTATCTGGGTGAGCTTCCCAAGGGTACGGGCAAGCTGCCGGGCTATGCCCCCGTCCATGTGCCAGAGATCTACACCCGGGTCCACATGGCCCTTCGCCATATAGTGCATTTGATTCCGTCCGGTAGCGGAGCACTGTCGCCCATCTTGTCTATGCAGTTTCCCTTTGATACCGATTCCCCTAGGGCCAACGTTGCGTACACGCAAAACCTCATCAGAGTAATTGGCTATGCCCCAGAACTCCAGGCGGACATCCTTGCTCTCGTCACGGAAAAGCTCGTCAAGATTGACGTTCAAATCCAAGTAGATATGGACGATCTTGATGATGAAGAGGAGGAGGAAGTTTTGCATGCCGTCTCCCCTGGTACTGTTGTCTTCGGCGAGGACGACGACGATGACAATGCCTCGGTCATCAGCGACGACTCACTCGATGTCGAATCTCGGCGGATTAAGACGATCAAGGATAACGTTCTCAAACTGGACGGTATGATCGATTCTCTCTTTGCATACTACTCACCGACGTTCTCGTCGGGCACCTTGGATGACAAGGAGAACACACTCGACCTCTTACTCAGTCACTTCCAAAGTATTATCCTCCCGACCTACCGCTCGCGCCATTCCCAATTCCTCCTCTTCCATTTTGCCCAGTCATCCCCGGATCTCGTCGACCGCTTTACCACCGCATGCATCGAGCTTGTCTTCAACAAGATGCAGCCAGCCATTACTCGTCAATCGGCTGCCGCCTACCTTGCCAGTTTTGTTGCCCGAGGTGCACATATCTCTGGCGAGATTGTGCGGGACGTTTTTGGTTTGCTTGGTGGGCACCTGAAGGATCTCCGTGACATGTATGAGCCTACCTGCCGGGGCCCTGACCTCCGTCGCTATGGTCCCTTCTACTCCACTGCGCAAGCCCTCCTCTACATTTTCTGCTTCCGCTGGCGGGACCTGACCACTGCCGCCATGGAAGGTGATAGCATCGAGCAAGTCGACGAGCTTGACATGGAAGACATCACCTTTCCGCCAATGGTCAAGGAGATCCTCCACCAGACCATCTATGCCAAACTTAATCCGCTCAAGGTGTGCTCGCCCGCCATCGTGTCAGAGTTTGCCCGAATGTCTCAGCATCTGAACTTGATGTATGTGTTCAGCATTCTCGAAACGAACAAAAGAATCCGCATGACTTCTTTCCGGAACCTTGCCGCCCTGGCCGACCCGCGCTTCAGCCAGGTCGAACGAGAGACTCGTGCGGGTGATGATCTCGGTTACCAACTCGACGCATACTTCCCATTCGATCCGTACCAACTCCCGCGCAGCCGGCGCTGGGTGGAAGCTGACTACATCCACTGGCGAGGTATCCCCGGCGACGGTCAAGATGACTCCGACAGTGAGGCTGACGACAATGTGGCGTCGGACGAGGACCTGAGCGATGGAACAGGCACTGATGAAGAGTGAAGCGTTTCTTTGAGAGAAACCATTTCTTTCTGGTTCCCTTTTGCAGTTCTCAATACCCCTCTTTCTTAAGCATTGCTTAACAACCTTGGAAAAAAAAAAAAAGTTCTCGATCCTGCTGTTAGCGTGGCGTCTGGAGCGTCATTTTGTCTTTTCAATTATCTTCAATTTTCTCCCTGATCTTGCGAGAGATACCTACCATGCTTTGTTTGATTTGGCCTTCCTACCTAACCCACTTGATACGCATGATGATGTGATTGGTGAATGTATGAAAATGCATGGTATACCTACTTCGTACTAGAACGAAATGCATTCCATTTTGGGAAATGTCGTACCCTACCGTAGGTACCCTAATATTGTCCCTCGTATTGTAGCTGAGGGCCGTGCAATTTCCCAAATACTGTGCATATATCCAAAGAAAAACACTCCATATACTCGGTAAAAGACCCCTCAATATCCGCCACTATCTCTGGCCCCTTTTCACCCCCACCACGCGAGGGTTTTGTTTGGATTCCAAGATTTCAGCGGGTCTCAACACAGTCTGAGCAGGAGGTGTGTAGGGACTGAGACCGGGAATGAACCTCAATACCGTGACCTTACTTGGTAACCAAAGCGAGAGCAAATCGTGTGACACGGCAGCCAGGAAACCCTAAGTTTTCAACATTAGTATACGGAGTACCTAGATCGGGGCCTCCATTACAGAAACAGACCAGAGAGAGAAGCTATGCGAAGCACCACCCAATCAACATTAATATTTCTCCCACGACGGAATCTAGAGCAACGGTTAGACAATCTGTGGCTTGAGGGGCATTTTCAAAGCGTCAGGTTTGTTACGAACAACAGTCGAGGAAGGGGGGAATAAGGGGAAACGCACTAATGCAGGTAAAAAGAACATGTGGGAAAAAAGGTTTCCACTAGACGAAGGCTGTACAAGTTAAAAAGGACAGTGATCTCGTTCTCCAGGCGTGGATTCGATTGAAGCACTCCGTACGGAGTACTCCGTATAGGGTGTCGTATTAGCGTTCTGACTCCCAAGGCTTAATCGCAACTCTGGTTCCGAGTACGAGAAATGGGGCGCCCTTGGCATGTCCAACCGTTGGACCGTTTCAAGACTGAGAACAATATGCCCACCGGTCAGCGAACAATACAAAGACCCTGGTCTCCACGAGCCGTCAATGAACAGGCGATTTGGCAGTGCATTGATAATCTGCCGGAACAAAGGGAACCGAGACGATCTGGTTTCTCTAGCTGGACGAATATGGTTGGGATCTGCCGTTGGTGGAAAATACACTTTGACATGTTGACATGACGGGTGTTGGTGGCTGCTAAGCTCTTTTGTTACCCGTTGGGCTCTGTGCATAAAAGCATCGGATGGGTACCTTCAAGTTAGTAAGTACCTACCCTAATGCCCTGGGTTTGATTCTTACCAGCGGTTTCTATAACATACTACATACTACTACTGCATGACCAACCCCTGACAATGGACGGCGTCAAGCGATATTATAGCTCCTTTGAAACCCGCCTGGGAAACTGGATCGTCTACGGTGGCCGTGCTCATCTCGGATACTACTCCCCAGATGTCTGGTGGCCATTCCCCGTCCACCGGGCTCTCATCGCCATGGAGGAGCAGGTTTTCCGATCACTGCGTCTGAGCCCGGGAGCCCGGGTCCTCGACGCCGGCTGCGGCGACGGCCAAGTTGCCATCTATTTCGCGCAGAAGGGACTGCGCGTGCAGGCCATCGACGTGCTACCGCAGCAGGTCCAACAAGCACAGCGAAACGTCCAGGTCGCGACGCACAGGACGGCAGATTGGACGGCCAAGCTCAAGTCGGATACCGTCTCCGCCTTGGATGCCCTCACAGTCCAGCAAGGGGACTACCACGAGCTGGCGATGGGAAACGATTCCCTCGACGGCGTCTACACAATGGAGACATTGGTGCACGCCACCGATCTGGCGCGCGTCTTGTCGGAGTTTTACCGAGTCCTCAGACCAGGCGGTAGGATTGCGCTGTACGAATATGACCACTGGAGGGAAGACGAGGTTCCGCAAGCGGGCTCATCCGCGGACGAGACGGCTATGGATAAGGTTCGCTTGTACGGTGCTATCTCTAATGCTGCCAATCGACCGGTCCTGTCTCCTTTGCTGGACCAGAGTGTGCATTTTGGTCCGCGGACGGGCCTCGGGGGGATGCTGGGTAAGGTCGGCTTTGAAGATGTCCGGGAGGAGGATATTACGCGGAATGTCAAACCTATGATTCGGTTTCTCGCGTATGTCCTGTATATCCCGTCTATGATTGTGTTGGGGTTGGGTCTGGAAGCGTATTTTATCAACACGGTTGCCATTGTCGCTAATTATCAGCGTGGGTGGAAGTACATTGCCGTGACGGCGCGGAAGCCGGCGACGGAGTCTGGGTGGTGATGTGGTGGTTGAGTGGTTTTGATGGTTAAGTTCTTTGTATTTTTATTCAAGTAGGTGTTTAATAGGATTGATTGGATTGAATGGATTGTCTTCTTTATTGTTCTTGAATGGAGTTACTGTACACTATTTAAATTCCCGAGAGTCGCTGAACCGAAAACGCCGTTTATAAGTCTCTCTCTACCGGCACTGGCAGGCCCCGAATTAGCAAAAAACTAGAAACTAAAAAGAAAAAGAAAAAGAGCAGTGTAGCGTCTACGCATTAAAGATGGCTTTCATGTCCGCACAAGCGTCGCGGTACAGGATGTTTACCTGTTCCTGATCGCGCCACGGATTGGGCGACTTGTCCCAGGCATGCGGCACTTTTTCAATCATCATGGCACGGACATGTTTGTTAATATCTTGTAAACGGCGCACAAATTGCTGGCCCTCGTTGAGCAGCATGTCCCATTCACAGATGTACAAGAAAATGTCATGGGGAAGGGCATCCGCGAGAAGGGCGTCGGTAGCCCGAACGGGCGACGCATACGGCGACCGGCGTTCCTCATGGTCGGGTAGATAGGCCTCGTCGAAGAGATTGGTGAAGAACTCCGGAAGCGTCTTGTCAGGCATGAGACTCATCGCTCGACGATGTTCCCGAGGTTCCTCGAAATCCAAGATGGGATACCAGCAGAAGAGGGCGACGATATTCACGTCGCTGGCGGACGCATCGACGAGCTGTTCGGTGGATCCCGATCGGTCAAACCATGGGTCTCGGGATTCCTGGTACATTAAACTGCGGAGTCGCAGGGGGACCGTGACCGCTAAATTCCCCCCGGCCGAAAATCCACTGAGAGCCATACGGGAGACATCGAGTCCGAGCTCAACGGCATGGGCGGAGAGATACTGGATGGCTCGTACGCCGTCATCTACAGCGGCGGGAAACGGATGTTCGGGCGCTCGACGATATCCGACGCTGACTACCACGGCGTCCACTTCGGCCAGGACACACTGGGCCCAGCGACTATCATCGCTCGGACATCCTAAAGTAAACCCGCCGCCGTGGAAATTCACCACTACTGGGAATTTGTGACCCTCTTTGAGTTCTTGAGCGTAATCAGGAGGACAATAGAAGTACAAATCAATTCGGGATGATCCCATGGGGATGGATCGTACGAAGGAACGACGAGGCGATCGTGGAGAAGAAGTATGGTGAATGAACATGCCTATACGCATGAGGAACCGCCAAAAGACCGCCTGAACGAGGAGCCACCATCTGGACGAGGCCATGACTTAAAAAAAAAAAAAAAAAAAATTAAAAAAAAAAAAAAAAAAAAAAAAAAAAAAAAAAAAAAAAAAAAAAAAAAAAAAAACCACCAAGTGGGCGAACACGGACAATTAGGTTTAGGGAAAATGATGGATTGGAAGGGAAAGGAAGAGATTCATGCATTTATTAATAAGATAAGAAGGATGGAATGATCACAAAATCCCGGAATACGAGGCGCCGAGGGGGGGTATCAGTGGAGGATATCATGAACCAAGCAAAAGCCAAGACGGTAGAATTTATAGAATAGACGGAGTAGAATAGACTCTGTAGGATAGAATTCAGGAAGAAACGAAGGGTTTCATGGATCGAAATGTCACATAATCAACAACATTCTAGACAAAAATGACAAATGAAATGAACGTGACTTGCATCCTATGACATCACGGGATCTTCCAGACTGACAAAAAACTGACAAACTCGACAAAACAGGAATGTAACTTTTTCTCCCCTCATTTCTTTCTGTTTACGAGTTCCATACTACTTAAACCCTTGCCACGTCCTTCCTTCCAATTGATTTTTGTTCTTAAGGTATCTCTCAACATAGCCCGAGTTCACCTCCAACCCTTCCGACATCGGGGCAAACCGGCTTGTAACCCCTCTATACTCTGTTCATGATTCTATCAGGAGGATCATTATCCATTCTCAATCATGTCCATAAAGCGGGCCCTTTCAAAGATCGTTCCCAATAAAATTGATACGAACAATGGGTCCCCCGTTTCCAACAGAAATTCGGGGTCAATGTCCCCTCGGCGCAGTATCCTGAGTGGTTTCCTACGGGATCGCGGCGGCTATGCCTCCTCATCTGATGATGTCTCTGATGACTCGTCGTCCCCCACCACCGGGACAATGAGCAAAAATCAGCAGAAGCGCCAGGCGCGCCAGCAGCGTCGACAAGCGCGTTCTCGTCTCAGTGAAGACCAGCGTTCCGAAGAATCAGAACGTCATAAGGAGGCTGTCGCAGTCGCCACCCGCGAGGAGACCGCTGAGATGAAAGCTCGCTATGGTGAGCTTCCCCTCATGCAGTCACGCACTCGTACGCGGGAGCTCCGAACTCAGTTTGAGGATATTTCGGCGGACGCGGTGGGCAATGAGGTCCTTTTCACGGCGCGTTTACACATCATCCGTCGTATGAGTGCCAGGTTAGTTTTCCTGGTCTTTCGCCAACAGCTCTGCACTTTCCAGGGTGTCTTGCATGAGATTCCAGGGAAGAATTCCATTGCGATGGTCCAGTGGGTTGAGCGCCTGCGCGTGGGTTCTATAGTACAAGTCCGCGGCACCATTCAAGCCCCGGAGGTGCCCGTGCTGGGTTGCACCATTCATGACGTCGAACTGGGGATCGATGCGATTCACGTGATTGTTCGTCGTGAGGAGCCTGTCCCATTCAGCGTCTATGAGGCCGAGATCCAAACCGCCGAGGAAGAACGCGTGGAAGGTCGGCGTAGTCACATCCCTGACCGTACTCGCCTGACCAACCGTTTGCTGGATTTGCGTACTTCGACCTCTCAATCAATCTTCCGTGTTCAGTCTGCGGTAGGAAATCTTTTCCGGACCGCACTTGATGAGCGAGGTTTCATTGAAATCCATACGCCCAAGCTGCAAGGGTCCGCCACAGAGTCTGGGGCCAGTGTGTTCGAAGTGAATTACTTTGGTCGTGATGCGTTCTTGGCGCAAAGTCCGCAGTTGGCCAAACAGATGGCTATTGCAGCGGATTTTGGCCGTGTCTATGAAATAGGGGCTGTATTCCGCGCGGAGAATTCCAATACCCACCGCCATTTGACGGAGTACACCGGCCTGGACATTGAGATGGCAATTGAAGAGCACTACCATGAGATGCTTGAGGTTCTAGATGCTGTGATCAAGAATATTTTGCAGGGCGTCTACGGCCGCTTCCGTCGTGAGGTGGAGATGGTGAAACAGCAATTCCCGTCTGACGATGTCGTTTGGCTCGAAGAGACGCCAATCATCCGCTTCACCGACGGTATCAAAATGCTCAACGACTCTGGGTGGCGTGATGAGGAGGGGAACCTCTTACCGGATGATGAGGACCTGCACACGCGTGACGAGATCCGATTGGGAGAACTTGTCAAGGAAAAATACGGCACGGACTACTACATTCTCGACAAGTTCCCCACCAGTGCACGTCCTTTCTACACGATGCCTGATCCCGATGACAACCGCTTCACTAACTCGTTTGACATCTTTATCCGAGGCCAAGAGATCGTCTCCGGTGGTCAACGTATCCATGATCCCCATATGCTCGAGGAGAGTATGCGTCGTGTGGGCATCAACCCTGAAACTATGGAGGAGTATCTGGAAGGCTTCCGATGGGGTGCACCTCCCCACGCCGGCGCAGGTGTGGGCCTAGAGCGTTTCTTGATGCTCCTTTTGAAGTTGGGCAACATTCGTCTTGCATCTCTCTTTCACCGCGATCCCAAGAGCTTCCCGGCGAAACCCCCAACCCTGCAGTTGCGGCATCCGGAATCCTCGACCATCGACCCGTCATGGGTTCGCGATAGGAAAGGCCATGTGGCGCCTGATGAGAGCTACTTGCAGCCAATAGAACACCTCATCGCAAATTATGGCGATGCGACGTCCACGTCCTGGGGCGATGAGCGGTTCAAGATCTGGCGTGACCTGGCGACCGGTGCCGCCATCTCGTACGTGCCTAGCACCAGCAACTATGCAGTGATTCCCGGTAACCCGCTGTGCGATCCTCGGCAGTATGGCCGCGTGATCACGCAGTTCTTGCAATGGCTGCGTCGCGAGACCAAGTACAAGCCCATCTGGCTATTATGTTCCCCAGAGGTTGAGGAGATTCTGGGCGAGAAGCTTGGTTGGCGTAGCTTGTCCTGTATCGCAGAGGAGCGTGTAGATCCGTCCCGCAATCAGGCCGCTTCCGATGGAGAAATTGCTCGGAAGATCCGGCACTCGGAGAGCGAGGGTATCAAGCTCGTGAGCACAAATCAAGGTGAGATGGTACCGGACGACATCCGCGAGAAGATTGACCAGCGCATCCAAGACTGGCTGGCCAACCGCAAGGGCACTCAAGTGCATCTGTCTGAGATCCACCCGTGGCGCGATCATACCCACCGGTGGTACTTCTATGCCGTCAACAAGGAAGGCACTATTTGTGCCTTTGTTGCTTTGGCGACGCTGTCCCCCTCCTATGGCATGCAGGTGAAATACAGCTTCGACTTCCCCGGGTCTCCCAATGGCGTTATTGAACATATCGTCACCCATGCCATCCAGACCGCGGCTCGATCTGGAGTCAAATCACTTACTTTTGGTGCTGGAGCGACCACCACGCTTACCCCGGGGCATAACATGCACGGAACCAAGATGAAAATGCTGCAACATACCTACGAAACATTGGCAAAGCAATTCCATCTGGTTCGCAAGAGCGAGTTCCGTGCGAAATTGGGAGCACAGGACGACCCCCTTTACATCGCCTATCCACCCCATGGATTGGGGTCGAAGGGTATTCGAGCCGTTCTTCACTTTTTCGAGGATTAATATTTCGCCTTCTCGTATGGGGCGTTAATTAGATGGCTTTCTAATGTTCGGCCTCCTGTTTTAGGGCCTATTTAATACGCTATTTTGGGCATTTCAACACCCGAAAATATATTCCCCATGATGTTCTGTTGTATGTATTTATGTTACTGTTTTTGCCCCACATAATGACCCATTGTGCCGTCTGTTGTATCATGACTTTTATGTGTTCCGTCAACCCTTTGCCTTGCGAAGTAATATGATGTCTAAATGAGCCTTGATGATGGGAGGTTAGCTACATTGCCTGATGATATTGATATATTTTGCTATTGCTGTTCAAGGTATCTGAGTTGAAGCCAACCAATGCACATTCCTCCATATTACTACACTATTTATTCTTCTTATCATCCCGAGGATGTTGGGAATCGTAATCCACTACCCATAGCAGTCCCCGCAAAACCCACCATCCAATGACAACCGCCAAACACCCAACAATACATATATAACATGCCGTCGGTATTAACGACCGCGGGAATATATTGAATACGAACGGATCGAGAATGACATCAGCCGCGACGGCGGGAACATTCTCCATCAGCATTGTATCAAGAGAGTAGTAATCCGCCGCCGCAGTGATACGAAGGAAAAGCACCGAATCCGAGGTCGGGGCTTGATCGTGAAAGGAGGAGGATGTGCGAGGAACAGCGTTAGACTGGGAGGCGGCGATATAGGCTTGAGAATAGAGGCTAATAGAGGACAACAGGGAGGGCTCTTCAATGACTTGTAGAAGGGTGTACGTTGTTAAGGTAAATGCAGTGGGTTGCTTTTATCGATCGTTAGCTCTGTCCCATGGACCACTTTGTTGGACATCGCTATAGGGGGAAATGGAAACGCACAGTGGCCAGCCAACACACCCGCACCTCATATCGTTGGCCGGGGTTTAAGTTCTCGAGGAAGTACCAGGAGTCTGTACCAGGAGACTCAGTGGTAGGAAATGTAGCATTTATGCTGGTACGGAGCACAGGGCTGGATGAGGAGAGGCGTTCTAGACCTAGGTCATCGAGGGTAGGATCGGCAGTGGGAATGGTGAGGGGTTGCGGAGCGATGAAGATTGTCTTCTCGACATTGGCGGTAGCGATGAAGGAGAAGGCCAAGAGGAAGAAGAGATATTGGCATAGCATCATGGGAGAGGGTTTGACGATTCCAATTGGCGTTGGAGTTAGACGGCCATGGTTTTGGGAGGACTCGAAGTACTCCGTACCGTACGATGTTATGTGGTACGGCTAGTAAATAGGTGAGAATGAGGTAAGGGGAAGAGAGGTCTAACGCGATGTTAGCTTTCAAAAACGATATTGGAATTGGTAAATGGCTAACCATCTATTCGACCATGGCAATTGTTTCTGCGGCCACAAATGGAGTATTGCGCTGTGTTCGGATAACTCGCAAGCCAGAGATGCCGTCATTGAGACACCCGACACATGATCATGGATCATGGATATACCGGGACTAATCCCAATCGAGTCGCTGAGTCAGCATTGGGCTGGAAGGACGGTCACGGCATTGAGCGAACCAATCAGGTGGGCAGGAAGCGACGCGACCCAACGGATGGATCAACAAACGAAAAGGTGGAAGTCCTGCTTTTGGGTTGACAGCGCAGCAAGACCACAACAAATTGACTTGACCGATCATTTGGGCATTGATTGTTGTTTACTCAATTGACCCCCTTAATCTGCTTGTCTCCTCGTCAATCACCCCAAGGGTTTGTTTCTCCTCCCCGTTTTCTCCCACCGGTTCCCCTTTCCTTTACTTTTTGTTTCCTTTTTTTTTTTCCA
>ML739214.1:0-45249 GCA_009193565.1 Aspergillus coremiiformis | reverse complement strand
TTTTGAGGGATTATCTTGGATTGTAACAATACTTTGATTTTTTGTATGAGGAATGCTGAGGGCATGTGTGCAGAGATGAGGTTGTGAACCTAACAACATGCCGAGAGAAAAGGAGAAGCACAAAGAAAGGGAGAATATCAACTGTACGGAGTAGCTTAGCATCACTATCTCTGGCTAGTAAGCTTACCTTTCACAACAATTTCTCTTGTCTGAAAAAGAAAATCATAGCTTTTTATAATTGGAGAATTTCCTCCTCCTAAAAGACTGACAACTCACTTCCGAAACATTCATGATATTCTTGAAAGAATGGTTGTTTGCCACAACCTGTATGTATGTATATGTATGTATGTGTGTACATACATGTACAGTACAACTGACTGGGGTGGATTAAATACCTTTTCTTGGCTCGGGGAATTTTGATTGAATCAATTTAATAAATCTCGAAATTTATAAAAATATTTTATACTCACTAATACTCCGTTTGTATTTGTTCTTTGTTTTGGTTTGCACTTCAGACCTGCCGATGCATATTTCATGGTCTGTCCGATGAAGAGCTCTACAGTCTGAAGACTACTATCTATCTAAGAGATTGGAAGATTTACCCTATCGGACAATGACAAGTTTTTCTCACCAGAAAGATTTGATTTCTTTTATTTCTTTCATTGATGTGATTTGATTTGATTTTTGACTTACCCCCTCTGTTCCGCGCGACTGCCTGAGGAGTATAAATTGCGGGCGGTAAAGCAAAAAGACGAAGAAAGTAGTAAGTCAAGTCTTTCTTTTTTTCCCCCCTAAAAAAGATCCCCAATCCAAAACAATCTTCCTTTTTCTATTAAATGCTTTGTGTAGTGACCAGAACTAGGATTTATCTTTTGTTTTCTCTCTCTCCCTTTCTCCCTCCCTCCCTCTCTCTCCCTCTCTCTCTCTCTCTCTCTCTCTCTCTCTTCCCCTTCCTTCCCCCCCCCCTCCCCACCCCACCTTTGCAAGTTCCCTGTGAACATTTTGTGTCAAGAGAAGAGTTGAACCACAGCACTGACTGACTGGTGAACCGGGCAAACTTGTCCACGGGTCTCACGGACTCTTACCTTTTATTATTAAATAAATTAACTTAACGGGAACTTTGGTCTGATTGTCAGGCCCTGTTGCGATTTATCAATCCCATCACATCCCCTCTCTTTTCATTTAACTGTCAACAAAAGTACCCCGCAGCGAACATTTTCTTCCCCTCTAGTATGCTTTGCCTGCTGACCCCCATTCCCTACACGATTTCCCACTCATTATTGATCGCATTGTTACTCTTTCAGTTGGAATAATTCAGAACATCATCTGTCGGCCCACCACCCTCTCAACATGGACGGGGAAGAGCTCATCGCATCGGTCTACCGCAAGATCGAGCGGGAAAAGGCCCTCATCACCGCCGCATCTAATATGCGACAGTCAACCGATAATCCTTTGGTACAGCAGAGAGTCGATGCGAATATCCGCGATGGTCGGAAGAACATTGCCTATTTGGAGGAGAAGATGAGAGAGCTGCAGTTACGTCGAGATGGCGGATCTCCCACGGATAGACGTCTCCCGCCGGATCCCGGTGCCGGATCAGCCCTTTCCCCGCAAGACCATGGGGATGAAGACTATGATGCCTCGGGGGCTTATCCGCAAGGGGGAGCCGGCGCCATGCCCACGGGTGCTGCCTTTAGGGATCCTCGACCTTTTGCTCCAGTTCCCAAGGCACGACCGAACTTTACTAAACTTGGTATGCTCCACTGGTCGCCCGGCACCGACACAGCTTTTCTCAGCTTCCAGATGTCTAACTGACGCCGTGCCGTGTTCAGACTTGATTAAATATGATACCCCCTATCTCGGACCTAAGATTCAGCTCATGCTGTCCCAGCTCGAGTTTAAGCTGAGTGTTGAAAAGCAATACAAAGCGGGTATTGAGAAGATGGTTCGCCTGTATCAAGATGAGGGAGACAGGAAGAGCCGTGCGGATGCCGAAGGTCGACGAATCGAAAGTAACCAGAAGATTCAACTGCTAAAGCAAGCCTTGAAGCGATATGAAGATCTTCACGTTGACATTGAATCGGCAGACAACCCGGATGGTACTCCTCCTTCCACATCGGTGAACGCCGTCTAGTAGCTAACAGTCATTTATCTTTCAGATGAAAGTTTGAACACGCCTAACATGCGCAAGCCACTTACGGGTCTCTTGACTTTGCGTGTTCAGGCGGTCACTGATGTAGATCATGCCACCGGCTCGAGGTTCTCTCGAGGCCCCGAGACTTTCGTTATTATCAAGGTGGAAGACGCTATCAAAGCCCGAACAAGGGCGACCCGGACCGATAGATGGCAAGATGAGACCTTTAGTATTGACATTGACAAAGCAAACGAAATCGAACTCACCGTGTATGACAAGTCGGGTGATAGGCCCACTCCGATTGGCATGCTTTGGGTGCGAATTTCTGACATCGCTGAGGAGATGCGCCGCAAGAAGCTCGAAAGCGAGCTTAATGCCTCAGGTTGGGTTTCCGCAGACAAGATGGAACATGGCGGTTCATCTGGGCGGCCTGATACCGCTGGACAGCCGGGATCTCCACACGCCCCAGGCTCCGCAGGGCATTCTGGCCCTCCCGCGCAGAGTTATGGGGGTGCTCCACCCGGCGCGCCTTCTTCAAACTCAGTGATGATCGAGTCTTGGTTCGCGCTGGAACCCGTGGGTCGAATCCATTTGTCGATGAGTTTTGGTATGCTTCTGACGCTTGTTTACTGCACTGCTTGCGGGCACACTAACCTATCATATAGCCAAACAATTGAAGGATCGACGACCGTTCGATATTGGTCTCAACCGACAGGGTGCCGTTCGACAGAAGAAGGAAGAGGTCCACGAAAAGCAGGGACACAAGTTCGTCACTCAACAATTCTACAATATCATGCGGTGTGCCCTTTGTGGCGATTTCCTGAAATATGCGGCCGGTATGCAATGTGCCGACTGCAAGTATACATGTCACCGCAAGTGTTATCCGAAAGTCGTTACCAAGTGTATCAGTAAGGCAAACTACGAGACGGATCCAGACGAGGAAAAGATCAACCATCGTATTCCGCATCGGTTCGAGGGCTTCTCCAACATCTCTGCCAACTGGTGTTGTCACTGCGGGTACCTGCTTCCATTTGGACGGAAGAGTGCCAAGCGATGCTCAGGTATGGTTTTTCATCGGACTTGCAGACTCCAAGCCAGTGTATGGAAATCTGACTTTGATGACGTTTTGTTTAGAATGTGGTCTCACTTGCCATGCCCATTGCACTCATCTTGTACCTGACTTCTGCGGCATGTCTATGGAAGCCGCAAACCAGATCCTGGAAACCTTGATTCGTGCTAAGAATCACAACAAATCTGCCTCTGTTAGTTCTGGTCTTAGTGGTCGCACCCTGCGGCCAGGTGGTCCGCCTCAACCCCCTCAGGATCCTGCACTTGCATATCCGCAAAAACCGGTTGAGAGCTCATATGGATTGCCTCAAAGAGAGCCTTCCACCGAAGCCGTGAGCGCTGCGACCAACTCCTATATGCCCCCACAGTCCCCAACGGCCGCACAGCGACAGCAAATGCCACCAAAAACGTCTTCAGCAGGTCCTGCCGCCGCCGCCGCCGCCGCCGTTGCCACAGGCCAGCGTACCCACCAACAGATGTCCGGTATGTTTTCCTTTGCGCCCCACCCCTTCTCTTCCCCGGATCATGTTTTAGAAGTAGGATCGATCAGACTAACCACCGAGAAACAGCGGATACGAGCCGTCCGGTGCAAGCCCAACCGCCGTCACATGCCCACTATGACCCTGCCGCGTACGTTTCCTACCAACAAAGCATGCCCCCTCCGCCTCAACAACCGGTGCAGCAACAGGTTGCAGCCCCTTACAGCATGCCCCCACAGCAACAGCCTGTAACCTTGATGCAGCAGCAGGTTTCTGCGAAAGAAGAAGCTCCATCCCAACCACCCAAGGCCAGAATTGGCTTGGATCATTTCAATTTCCTGGCTGTCCTTGGTAAAGGTAACTTCGGAAAGGTCATGCTGGCAGAAACCAAGGGTACCAAGAAGCTTTATGCTATTAAGGTCTTGAAAAAGGAATTTATCATCGAGAACGATGAAGTGGAGAGTACCAAATCTGAGAAGCGTGTCTTCTTGGTTGCCAACAAAGAACGCCATCCGTTCCTTCTCAATCTCCATGCCTGCTTCCAGACCGAGACTCGTGTGTACTTTGTCATGGAATATATCAGTGGTGGTGATTTGATGTTGCATATCCAACGCGGTCAATTTGGTTTGAAACGAGCACAGTATGTTCTCAGAACTTTCTTTTCCCAGTCTTTTCTTTACCTCGTGGAAGAAGATACTAAGGACCAACCACAGGTTTTATGCTTCAGAAGTTCTGTTGGCACTCAAATATTTTCATGAGAACGGTGTTATCTACCGTGATCTGAAGCTCGATAACATCCTACTGACCCTAGATGGTCACATTAAGATTGCCGATTACGGCCTTTGCAAGGAGAATATGTGGTATGGCGCCACTACAAGCACATTTTGCGGAACCCCTGAGTTCATGGCACCTGAGGTACAGTTCAAAAATATCTTCGACTTCTTGGTTCCTGTCATGATTGACTGACGACTGGCACAGATTATCCTGGACAAGAAATACGGCCGAGCAGTTGATTGGTGGGCATTTGGGGTACTTATTTACCAGATGCTTCTGCAACAATCGCCCTTCCGTGGTGAGGATGAGGATGAAATTTATGATGCTATCCTTGCCGATGAACCGTTGTACCCAATCCACATGCCTAGAGACTCGGTTTCGATCCTTCAGAAACTGCTCACCCGCGAGCCGGAACTAAGGCTTGGCTCCGGACCGACTGATGCCCAGGAGGTCATGTCCCATGCCTTCTTCAGAAATGTCAATTGGGATGATATTTATCATAAGCGGGTTCCTCCGCCATTCATGCCGACCATCACCAGCCCCACGGATACGAGCAACTTCGACCAGGAGTTCACAAGCGTCACTCCGGTTCTGACGCCTGTGCAGTCAGGTAAGCGATTGCCCTCTACGATCTCTCTACCCAATACTAACCATGACATTTCTTTTTTCCAGTCCTCTCCCAAGCTATGCAGGAAGAATTCCGTGGTTTCTCTTACACAGCAGACTTTGCCTGATCAAAGCCTATATTCCTTGGTGACTAGCATGATCCAGTCACTGCATCTATTACTCTTTTGTTCAGCACGACATTGGAATTCTTTGTTTCTCTGCCTTCTTGATTGTTCCCGGTCACATTCAGCACTTTTTGCACTGGAAATGTTTCATAACATACCCATGACAGTTTTGAGAGCAGGTGTAAGCGCTGTTCGGTCTTTTGCGAGTGCAGATGGAATGAGTAATTTGGTCTGAGGTTGTTTTACCCTAGCGTTCTAGGCTGTTTATTTAATTCCCTTGGGGGCTATTTTCCCATTCTCGGAATGTAATTCTTCCTTCTCTTTTCGCCTCGAATCTGCCTCCCTGCTAGTTGACTAATAAACGCGCGCTGGGGCTCTTGACCTCGCCCATGTTTGGAAGGAGTGCTTCAATAGGTGCAGGTGCAGTGCAGGTGCTGTACTGCTACGACTGTGGCCTTCTAACGTGTAAGCTGATCGCTGGGACCACAAGAGCACATGACCTCAATCCCCATCTTGTCTGCAATTGAATCTCACCCAGTCTTCACTCTTTGTCCTATCTACACTCTACTATTTTGTGTTACAGAATCAAGCGACTGCTGAAAGTTCCACAACTGGAAACGTTCGATTGCTCATTATCTACACAAAGAGAATGAAAGCGCGCAGACCGAGGGTGAACTCAGATGAACTGTATCGATCTTTGAATTCTGACGTTCGTCTTCGTACAGTAAAAAAAAAAACTATGGCAAGAAAGGGAAAATACGATCTTCCCAAGAGTGATCCCGACGGAGGAGAGGCCGATACAGGTATTCTGAAAGACCTTGCAGCAACCCAGCCTTTTACGAGAAACAATTTTGGCTATACGTCGAACGAAACGACTCATTATATCCCTAGCCTGACTTGTGTTTCCGTTGAAGCTCCAAAGGATAATACTCCTACTGCAGATGTATGGCATCATGACGGCGCACCATCAGACACCGCACTGTCTTTGATAAATCCGATGAGCAATATCCTGTCTGTCACGCATGATAATGGACGCTCTTTTTCCGAGCCAGCTAGAGCTCCACCTTCACCATGGACAAATTATTCAGACAGCAAGACAAAACTAGATAGCGAGAAAGTCACATCGTCGCTAGAACAGCCGACGGCTTGGAAAAAAAGCCCGTCTCCTGACAACAAAGTCATCTTTAAGA
Source organism: Aspergillus coremiiformis (assembly GCA_009193565.1). Lineage (NCBI taxonomy): Eukaryota > Fungi > Ascomycota > Eurotiomycetes > Eurotiales > Aspergillaceae > Aspergillus > Aspergillus coremiiformis. The sequence continues at coordinate 38,873 of ML739214.1, read as the reverse complement.
CTGAGATAAGTGACAACGAGGAATTTGATAGGTCGACTTTCCGTGTTTCACAGAATGAAAAGTGCACCGTAGACTTTGAGTTTTCAGCGGAGAAGGCCAGGCGCTGGGCAGACGCAATTGATGTCCCTGAAGGTCTTTACAATGAGGAAGAGAAAGATCTCTTCTTCCGACTTGCCATGCGTGGATTTGAGGCCCTCATACCAGAGCAATGGAAGTCCGACTTCCGTACCCTTCCAGATACCTTGTTTTCTGATGCGGAGGATGATTTAAAGCCACTCATACAAGCGTTTAAAACCCCTACCACTTACGGTAAGTTGGGGGCTCGACCTCGTCTGCCTTGTTTCAAGAAAGTAAAAAAGAAAGAAATCAAAGGTCGAGCTTCGCTAACATATAGTATAGCCATCAAGTCTCTTGCCAATCTGTTTTCTCTCGGAGGCCGCGTAAGGGATTGTAGGGTGATAAAGAAAGGGCCCGAGATCTTGATTAAAACTACCATCATGCAATATATTCGCTGGGCCTTGTGCGATACTAACCTAGATGCAAAGCCAGACGCAATCCCTGTATATGTTATTTACGCTCAGAAGAAAGGGGAAGCTACACTTGATGCCGTGAAGAAGCTAAACGGGCGCCTCCAGTTATTAGCCAGCCGGTACCGCAAAGCCTTGAATATGACAGCCCCGGATGAGGATCAGAATTCGACCAGCCTTCAGCCCAACAGGAATGATGATGGTAGCACGGATGCCCTTTTACCTCACCCACTTCTCATCGGATTTATCATATGCGGTCCTATACTTGCAATCTTAACCCTCGGTACTGAACCTCCAAGCGCACCTGAAGATACGGACAGCAAATTCATCTCCCAGTTTGACTTCGAAGATATAGGGCACGACGTCTGGAATTCACTTGCGGTCGCAATCGCAGTTATGAAAATTCGAAAAACTATGATGCGGCTTTCAAATGAGGGTTTAGGTGGTTTTGTTCGGCCCCCTCGAGGCACGGAGTCAACCCGGGGTGTGGATCTCTAATGATATATTTCAACTGGCTATAGCTTTTTATTTTCAAACCAGTTTTAGTCCTGCTAAGTATATATCCATTGCTTCTTCTACTTCTACTAGTACTCTTACTAACGACTGCCTCGTCTCGCCTGTGCATAGATGGCATTTCATAGAATTATTTGAAATTCTATTCTACTATAGTAAACGGACGTAAGCTGAAACTACATACAACTTCCCATCTCAAGTCATTAAATGTCTATATTCTCATGTAAAACTAGCTGCAGGGGTGAATTTATCTAGGTATACCTCTACTACTCCTGGTATACGATGGATAATCGAGGGCATCATACAGGTCACATGACCCGATACAATGTTGACCGATTCCCCCGCGGTCCAAATTGTTGATATTTGCCTCAAGCACCTTCAACGCTCTAGGCCCAAATCCGCCATGGATGCAGCAGAAGATAAAGAGGTTAAACTTCAGCGTGCTTCTGGTGACTTGGTGAAAGAATTTTCAGAAAAACTGCCCTCTTTGCTTTGGAAGCCACGAACGGGAAAAGGAGACACTAGAGTGCCACGAAGATGGACACAGGCTGCTAAGACGGAGAGACTTGTAGGCCTTGTAAGTTGAAAATGTCCCCTTAACTCGCCCCACGGGCTGGAAACGGATTAGATTTGCGTCCCACTAATATCAATCCGTGCTGCAGTTGGAGCCTTTTCAAGAATGGCCTCAGCTGTTGGATCCGCATCTGCAAACGCTTCTGCCACCTTTAGTCGACGCTTTCTTAGCATACTTGCTGAAGCATCGCGACCAGTACAAGGCTGGTAAACCACAGCAACAACAGGCACTTTATCCTCTGCCAAGGGCGATCTGTAGACTTCTCTACACTTTTTGTAAGGTCCGTGGAGTGAAGGTGATTAGCAGGTTCTTGAACAATGAGCCGAAGTATCTTGACCCTTTGCTTCGGGCATTTATCGACTGGGATGCAGAATTCCAAGAAAACTCGGAAGTAGCTTCACTAGAGGAAATCCCTCGAAGACTTGTTTGGGAAGAACGCTATGTGACGTTGATTTGGCTTTCACATTTGTTGCTCGCCCCGTTCGACCTTGCTTTTATGTCATCAAACGATATCCCCGTCCCATACGACAATCTGGGTCAACTCAAACCCTTACTGGCTGAGGTACCAATGGTCGCTAGATCTCTTCTCTCACTATCACTGAACTATGTCAATGCTCCTGGCAAAGAGCGTGAGGCTGCCACTGTGGTTCTCGCTCGTCTGGTGCTGCGGCGGGATATGCGGGATCTCGGACTGCTCACCAACGTAACAGACTGGGCATTCTCTATTGTACAACCTACAGGAAACATTGCACTACCGTCTGTCTACACTTGCATCGGCGTCCTTTCTTTCCTTGCACGCTTGGGTGCTTCAGGTCAGGTTGAGGATTTTGCCCCTTTGATCGTGCCTGTGTTTGAAAAGACACTACAAACTGTCCAGGGCGACTCGGAAATATCGCATATCATTCAAACCTCTGCGTTGGCACGGAAAATGATCATCAAGATACTCCGTACTATGACGATCATGGCGCTACAACTCAGCGAAAGAGCCCACAGTCCGCTCTCGGGTGATAAGGTATCTTCCATTTTGGAAGATACAATCGATCACCTTCTGGTGGCTCTTGCTGACAAAGATACGCCTGTGCGTTTTGCGGCGAGCAAAGCACTCAGCATCATTACCTTGAAGCTGGACCCCGATATGGGAACGGAGGTTATCGAGGCGGTCACTGGTTCATTGGAGGAGAATATTCTTTACGAAAAAAGTGATGGAACCATAGTAACATCGTTTGAGGCACGCAGGATTGGGTTGAACAATACGAAGCGAAACTTGAGTGCAGTTGATGCTCAGAGGTGGCAGGGTCTCATCCTGACATTGGGTCATCTACTATTTCGCCGTGCACCCCCGACTAACCAACTTCTTAATGTCCTCCAGCCACTCGTTTCTGGACTGGATTTTGAGCAAAGATCTTCAACGGGAAGCTCTGTCGGCACTGGGGTACGTGATGCTTCATGTTTCGGCATATGGGCTCTATCCCGCAAATACACAACCCAGGAACTGCTGGTATTAAACGCACAGACAATAAGTAGTACATCTACAAGCCTAAAGGAGTCAAGTATCTTGCAGATGCTGGCTACCGAGTTGGTATGTGCCGCTTGTGTAGATCCTTCTGGAAATATTCGCAGAGGTGCTTCTGCAGCTTTGCAGGAATTAATCGGCCGCCATCCCGATACTGTTGCTGAAGGGATAGCTCTCGTACAGGTCGTGGACTATCACGCCGTGGCACGCCGTTCAAGAGCGATGATTGATGTTGCAAAGGCTGCCGCGGCGTTAAGTGACCAGTACTGGAGTCCTCTTGTTGAGTCGTTGATGCACTGGAGAGGAATCGGTTCACCAGATGCCGAGTCAAGGAGACAGGCAGCAAAAGCGATAGGGGCTTTATGCACCCAGGAATCCTACAAGACTATCAAGATTGTGCTTCAACGAGTACTTGAGAAACTCTCCAGTGTCCCTCGCGGCGACATCGAAACGAGACACGGGTGTTTCCTGACCCTCTCCGCCACAGTAGACGCATTTAATTCCCACCAGGAAGCACCACTCGAGAACAGAGACCCCTCTGAAGCAGCTGAGGTTAACAGAGAAATACAGGAGCTCTGGGATATCTTTAATTCTCCGATTGGCCCAACCAAAGAGGACTTGACGCTCCAAGTTCGACGCCCAGAATTGAGTGCTGAAGCCTCATCGTGTCTAATATATTCTCTCTCTCGATCCACATCTCTTGCTAAAGCTTCCCAAGCGTTTCTGCCATCGGATGCTCAGCTCGACAAAGCTTGCGAAACCCTCCTTCTCTGCGTTTCTCGAAGTGAAGGTCTTGTTATTGAAACTTCGTCGAATGCCATATCAGAGTTGTTCCCCCTCCTCCCGTCACGGAAGCAAGAAGAGACGATCAATGGCTGGTTTTCATACATTCACTCTACTTGGAAGTTACCAACTGGCCGTGGTCAAATTTCAGTTCTTGGTGCCATATTCAAGCAAGTTGGGTCTGGAGATGATATCAGGCAGTCGATCATTCTGGAATTGCTACAATGTGCAGGGAAAGAGGAGTTGATTGAGAAACGAGTAGTGGCTGTCAAAAGTTTGGCTACTGGTGTCCTGCCACATATAGGTAGGCTAATAGGTTATTGTCAAAGCACAGCGAACGACGCTGACCATATTGCAGACGTAACGGACAGTATTGCTGATCAGCTCGTTGAGTTTTTGAATGATTATACGACAGATAGACGAGGAGATATTGGGTCATTAGTAAGACTGGAGGCAATCCAAGCTGTCAAGATAATGCTCCAGAAAGAACTATGCCTTGCAACTTGCCCATCCCGAGTCAAAACCATCATCGGTTGCCTGTGTCGACTTGCCGCAGAGAAGTTGGACAAGGTCCGCCTTCAAGCTTGGCTTTGCTTGCAGAGCTTCTGGGAGTCAGCTGAAGACTTTCCGCCGTTACAGAGGTAGGTTATTGTCAGACAATACGCGGGTACCAGAGATTTTACTCACCATATCAGAAAATATGAGCATTTCAGTCACGTATCCTTACCTGACTATTTCCTTCAACTGCTTGAGCTGCAAGCTATTGACTGGCTGCGGCTGCCATTATTCCAGGGTGTTGCAACTTCCGCCGTTGCTGGAGCAGAGGGACTTGTTCGCTCGAGCCGCTCGGCTTTGGTGCAAAGTATCAACAAGTACGAGGTTGAACAGCGGCCAAACATAGTGACATCTATTGTCAAAGATCTCATGGTTGCACTGAGTGACAACCTGCAAGATGACCGCTACGCGATCCCCATACTGGAGTTTCTGGCCTTCTTGTTAGATGGTTATATCAGTTCCATTCCTCACTCTTCGGAGTCAAGGTCAGCCCGTCTGTATCGCTGAATCGAGCCAACTTCTGACAGGGTGTAGCTATAAGAAATTGTTTGTTCTAGTCCAAAGGGCGCATTTCAAATCGTCCAACATAGGAAGACTGGAAGCTGCAATCAAAGTTTATGCACCGCTGTCGCGACTGGGGCCGTTACGAGCGGAAGTATTGAAAAAGATGACTGCAATGCTTCTGCATCCTTTCCCGAGAGTACGTCTGATTGACCTCGAATAATGTAGTCATTCTGTTGACCAGTATAGGTTCGAAATGCCGTTGCGGAATACTTCTTTATGGAGACTGCGCTGGACTCGGTGAAAGCCGAAGATTGGGCGAAACAGCCAAAGGAACTGAAGGATCAGGTTGAAAATGTGAGGAAGGAGTTAGTTAGCATATAAATAGACACATCGCCCTATATGAGTAGCTGTTTTTGAAACTTAATAAAAAAGTGGTTATGGGGCTCCGTTGGAAGAGACAAAAAAAGAAACTTGCATCATCCGTGAATCGAACACGGGCCTCATCGATGGCAACGATGAATTCTACCACTAGACCAATGATGCTTTGATGGCGAAAAGGGCACCTTTTTCACTACTTGATCTCCTAACAACAGTATTTCTCATATCCAACCAACAACCTCTCACAAGTTCCGTAACTCGTCAATCGCAATTACACACCAGCTTCAAGAGCTCACCAAGTCGCAAAGATGGCGTCAATATCCGCGCCTAGTATCCCCCCGAACCCCACGTGAGTCCAACTCCCTCCCCTCATACTAAACGTCTCAACAACCAAAATACTAATCCCACAACCACAGAGTCTATGTACGATCCCCCATCATCAGCTCCGCCCAACCACAGTCGAGACCTACTAACACGAACTCCCACCCAGGTCCGCAACCTCGAAGAAAGAGTAAAAGTAGACCAACTGAAAGAAGCGCTTGAGGAAATCTTCTCAGAATATGGCACCATCATCGAGATCGTCGCGAAAACCAACATGAAAGCCAAGGGCCAGGCATTTATCGTTTTCGACAGTGTCGAGTCAGCCTCGAACGCCATTGACGAGATCAACGGATTCGAGCTCTTCGATAAGCCGATGGTACTGGATTTCGCGAAGACAAGAAGCGACGCGACCGTGCTGAGAGAAGGTGGTGATGATGAGCTGGAGATCCACAAGAGGAGGAGGTTAGCTGAGAAGGGTGGGTATTTTCCTTCTTTCGCACACTGGGGTGTTTTTTTCCCATTCGTTTTCAGTTTTTCTTTATGGTTGGCTCAGATGCTCATTGTTCTTTTGCTTTACAGAGCGCAAACAAGCACACGAAGCCCTCGAAGCTCAGAAGATGCTCAAGCGTCCCCCCGGCGCTGCTGATTCCACGCGTCCCGCTAAAGCTGCCAAGGGTGCTGGTCTCAAGCCTACCGGCGGTGCCACTGCCGCTGTTATTCCGGACGAATATCTCCCTCCCAATAAGATTTTGTTCCTGCGGGATTTGCCTGACTCGGCGGATCAGGAGAGTCTTACGGCTGTTTTTGGCCGTTTCGAGGGCTTCCAGGAAGTCAGATTGGTGCCTGGCAGAAAGGGGATTGCTTTCGTCGAATACGAGAACGAGTCTGGTGCTATCAGTGCCAAGGAGGCTACCTCGGGCATACCGATGGGGGACAATGGCAAGGCCATCCGGGTTACTTACCAGAGACAATGAGCTGCTCTATGGTCCTTCTGAGATTTGCGAGCAAGTTGTTCTGGCGTTGGGGTGGGGGTTCTTTTTTTTGTTTGACTATCTTGATTGGAATTCGACCCAGAGCTTGAGCTTTCCCAGGATGGGGTATTTATTACTCTATTTTTTTTTTGTCATTTCTCTGTCGAGAGCGACATTGTACCAAGTGAGATACAGGAAAGAAAACTAGCATATGAATGATACCAATGACAAGCTACATGCTAGAAAGTACACTAGTTACAAGACTGGGAAAAGGGAAAGGGGAATATAAGACTAGAAAATGACATCTGCGTCTTCCTGCTCTCCGAGGACGTCAGGGGCGTCAGTGGCCTCCTTCACTGGTTTCAGCGCGGTCTTTTGAGCCGCCTTTTCTCGGGCGGCTTGAATTTCGGCGTCCGCGGCGGCAGTATCGCGCTGCTTCTTATTTGATACCTTCTTGAGTCGATAGAACTCTTCTCTGTCAAGCTCGTCAAGCTCGGAGATGATATCTATGTTATGTTAGTTCCAGATCCCATGAGCAAAGTAGAGGATACTAACATTTGATGGTGTTCTCTGTACGAGGAATAATAACGTGCTCACTATGAAGACAAGTTAGTTTGCGAGTCCCTGGTCTGACCTGGGACTACGAGATGGAGTCTCTCACATTGCGTTAACTATGGATGGGGTTAGTCCATGATCATAAATTTGTATGCAGTGGTTAGGGATCTCACCTCTCCGATTGACGACCTTGATCACCTCATCTAGAATAACGAACGCAGTCTAGATACTGAGCGTCAGAGGTAAAGAATAAGCACTCAGCCTTCCGTTGTCCCGTACCTGTAAGCTTGCAAGCTCTACCAAGGTCTCTACCGCCCGAGCATACGTCTCTCGAGATCGTTGAACTTGTTGGCCTCCCTTTCCAAGACCGGTTAGGCCAAAGTCATTGATTCCCTCCTCCGCGTAGCTCTCAAAATGGGGCAGGAGGACACCGGAGACGTTCTCTTGTTTGGCGCGCACACGGAATCGTGCTTGCTTGGCAGATTCTTGAATCTGGTAGCCGATATCGCCTCCAACGGCATAGCTCACTTCGGCCAAAGAGAACGCGGCAATCTGCATGACTCTCCCCATCTTCTGTTTGGCTTCATCGATACGTCGAGTGATCTCTGGCTTCCCACGTCAGTTTGGGATAATGCGGGGAAATGCGCTCATGGCGCCCACTTACCCCGGAAACGCCTGTAGTTCATGACATATCAGTATATGCCGTCTCAATCGAACCTTGGGTTATGAGATTACTTCGTCAACGCTTCACTCTTCCTCTTCAGCAAGCTGTGGCCTGTCTCTGCGCCTTTCAGCTTACTCTTCATCAACCCTAGCGACTGGCGAGTCGGGAAGACTGCCTCACGGCCCTAAATAAGAGAGCAGAAGATCAACATCCAGTCAACAGGGCAATATGGAGGGGAAAAGGTAGACTTACTACAGCACCCGACATGGCTAATAGACCCAGGGAGTACGATCAACTTGACTTCGAGAGAGAGAGAGAGAGAGAGAAGGACGGCCGTAGATGACGATAATGGAGGCGGAGAGCTTGGACCACTTTGGATTGCGGCCCGCATGATACTGAGTCACGTGGCCGCTGCACGACTTCATCTCTGCACCTCTCAGGCGGTTAGTTGCCAACGCGACGAGAAAGCCCTCCAATTCATGCTACACCCTTTCCCTCGGATTCTGTGTTGACCGTGTGAGCCGATCCCGCTCGACTGAGTGGCGAAATGCCAGGGACACTCCTGCCCCCGAGATCCCACCGGCAACACGCGCAGATGGATCGAACGTCGGCCTCAGGGCCGGATCTCTATTTGATAGTGAGTTCTAACGTGGGAATTCGGTTGGACAAACGCTAAATGTACGATCTGATTATAGGCCGACCAAGATACTGTCTACGAACAAGATCTCCTGCGAGACTCTGGCAGCATCAAGCCATGGCTTGCTTATATCGAATATAAGCAGCAGCATGGGACGCTTTACGAGCAGGCTTTTGTAGGTTTCGGTCGCGATTGCCCAGGCCAGGTGTACGGCTAACATAATTCAGGTGATGGAGCGTGCTTGTAAGCAGCTCCCAAGATCTTACAAACTCTGGAAGATGGTATGTTTCTTCGTCTCACCCCACCCTATCGCATGGAGGTTTGCTGATCATCGCAGTACTTGGAATTCCGCACAAAGCACCTCCAAGGTCGCAATCCGACTATATACAAAACTGAATACCAGAAAGTCAACGCGCTTTTCGAGCGTGCCCTCATTCTCCTCAACAAAATGCCACGGATTTGGGAAATGTATCTTTCATTCCTTCTTCAGCAGCCCCTCGTGACACAAACACGACGTACATTCGACTGCGCACTACGAGCTTTACCCATCACTCAACATAACAGAATATGGAGACTCTACAAGACTTTCGCGCGTTCCGCCTCTGGACAAACAGCTGTGAAAGTTTGGGCTCGTTATATGCAAATCCACCCGGAAAACGCAGAGGAGTATATCAAACTCCTCGTACAGATGGGTCAGTATACGGGGGCCGTGAAAAGGTACATGGAAATACTCGACAATCCAAGATTCCAGTCTAAGGAGGGTAAGAGTCACTTTCAGTTGTGGACCGAAATGGTGGACTTGCTCGTGTCGAAGGCAAAGCAGATCGAAACTGGCCCCCAGGTCGGTATTGATGTGGATGCCATTCTTCGCAGTGGAATCGACCGATTTGCTGACCAGAGAGGTAAATTGTGGGCTGGATTGGCAACATATTGGATTACGAAGGGTAGTTTCGAAAAGGCTCGGGATACCTTCGAGGAGGGCATTATGACAGTCATGACAGTTCGCGACTTTACACTTATTTTCGACTCTTATGTTGAATTTGAAGAATCCATCATTGGGAATTTGATGGAAGCGGCGGCGGCTCGCGCCGACAAAGGCCAATCCGACGAAGAAGCTGATTTCGATCTCGATCTCCGAATGCTGAGGTTCGAACAGCTCATGGACCGCCGACCATTCCTAGTCAATGATGTATTGCTGAGGCAGAATTCGAACAATGTTATTGAGTGGGAAAAGAGGGTTGCTTTATGGGGTGACAACAAACCTGAAATCGTCAACACTTACACCGCAGCCATCGCGGCTATCAACCCTAAGAAGGCTCATGGCAAGTTCTCCGAGCTCTGGGTCAACTACGCTAAATTTTACGAGAACGGAGAGGATCTGAACACAGCTCGGGTCATATTTGAGAAGGCTGTGAAGGTCCCCTTTAGATCGGTTACTGAGCTCGCCGAGACGTGGTGTGAATGGGCAGAAATGGAACTTCGTGGTGAGAACTTCGACAAGGCTGTTGAAATTATGGCGAAAGCCACGCAGGCGCCGAAGAAGTCAACGGTCGACTACTTCGATGAAAACCTCTCGCCGCAGCAACGAGTTCATAAGAGTTGGAAACTGTGGAGTTTCTACGTTGATCTAGTGGAAAGTGTTGCATCGCTGGAGGAGACAAAGAAGGTCTACGAGAGGATTTTCGAGCTACGCATCGCGACGCCTCAAACTGTGGTCAACTATGCCAATCTTTTGGAGGAGCACAAATACTTCGAAGATTCATTCAAGATCTACGAACGAGGGTTAGATCTCTTCACCTACCCGGTCGCATTCGAGCTCTGGAACCTCTACTTGACTAAAGCAGTGGATCGGAAGATTGGTATCGAACGACTGCGAGATCTCTTCGAACAGGCCCTGGATGGATGTCCTCCAAAGTTCGCCAAGCCGCTGTATTTGATGTATGGCAACCTCGAAGAGGAGCGCGGATTAGCCCGCCACGCAATGAGAATCTACGAGCGTGCTACCCGAGCGGTGTCCGATGAGGACAGATTCGAAATGTTTGAATTCTATATTACCAAGTCTGCTTCGAACTTTGGATTACCCTCCACGAGACCAATCTACGAACGGGCCATTGCGGCATTGCCTGACCAGGAAGCCAAGGAAATGTGCCTAAAATTTGCCGAAATGGAACGACGACTGGGCGAAATCGACCGGGCCCGCGCAATCTACGGCCATGCCTCTCAATTCTGCGACCCCCGGACGAACGCTCCATTCTGGCAGAAATGGGAGGCATTCGAAGTTCAACATGGCAACGAAGACACTTTCAAAGAGATGCTTCGTATCAAAAGAAGCGTTCAAGCGCAGTACAAGTATGTATTCCTTCTTGGTCTACGAGTGCTATGGATCACAGCTAACATAACTGAAACAGCACCGATGTCAACTTTATCGCCTCCCAGGCCATTGCACGCAGTCAACAGCGGACCCAAGAAGGTGGCAACGAAAAGGATACCGAAGGAGATGTGGATGCTTCGACAGCCGACGCCATGGCGGCACTGGAACGACAAGCGCGTGCTCCTGTGGGCTTTGTTGCGGCCAGCACAGGCCCAGAGGGTGGAAATCGACCTCCCCCTGCGGCTCAAGAACAGCCTCCTTCTGCTCCCGCCAACCCCGACGCCATCGACCTTGACGAAGATATGGATGCTGAGTAAAGGAATACCTTGCAATTGTTACTTTTGTTTTTCTACCATGGCTTTGGATAGTTGCGCTGGCCGGTTATCACAATTATCATCAAACTGATGCATGAATATCACACACTCCTTTGCTGTTTCCCTTGTAACACCTCATCGGCCTGATATGTTGGCCAAGTTTTTTTTTTTTTTTTTTTTTTTTTTTTATCTCTCAAAGGTTGCTATCCTCACCACTTGCTTGAATCATCTGTCTTTAACTTCTCCTTTGGTTGTGTTATTTACACCGCTCATCTTGGTGGTCTGTGAGATACCTTCAATGGCGTTTACTGTAGATGGACTGACTATCTCAATCTGGTGCTCTGCGGAGTGTCTTCCCTCTACCTGTTTGTACCTATATGAACCGGATTATCTCCAGTAACAGTAGTTCTTCTCAAAACCTAGGGGTTGTCTTCGATATCTGTTACCTCGGTCCTCAGAGCAACTAGAAAGTCTTGATGGCTCTGTTGAAGGTCTTGCATGTCCTCATCTTTGGTGTTCTTCAACAGATAACCAGTTGGATAGCCGGTGCGTTGAAGGTCTTTGATGAAGTGCTCAAAGAGCTCTTCAAACAAGGGCGTGCATTTCTTGTGTCTTGTGGCCACGCAGGTTGCATGCTCATTCATCAGCTGAATCGTAGCCGTGTCCTCTATCCATCAGGTCAGCGAACCTCGTACTCTTCGCCGAGAGCCTGCTGCTACTTACTGATCACCATGGACACCGTATGGGGATCCACTCCATACAGCTCCCGGAAGATATCGTAATCTTTCCGGAGCCCGGATGTATAAAGCTCGCTGTCAGCCAAGACGTTTCCATCGCGAGGCCGTGGAATCCCCAGAGAAACGTCTTCCTTCTCCCTAGGACCGAGACCTTTCGACCGGAACTTGTCGCGCTTGTACGCCGAGAGGAACCGATCCCGAAGCGACTTATCCATCCGCAACGCTTCCCGGAGCCGGGCGTTCTCCTCGGACAACAGCCTCTTCTGATGTGCGTACTCGTCGATTTCGTCCCGGAGGAACTTCACCCTCTCTCGCAGTTCGTCGACTTCCCGTCTCGCTGCCTCCAGCGCCACCGTCTTCCGGAATTCTAGATCGTCGTCCGGGCTCTCCGTCTTCGACGATTCTTCTTCCCCCGTTATCTCATTGTCCCAGCTGTCCCCCTGGTAGTCATCTTCCTGGTAGTGCTTGTTCCCCGTAACTGTCCCCCAATATTCAGGTTCGTTCTGCTCGACCAGATTGTCCAGCTTCTCGACCATCCGAATCACGTTAGCGCGCAGTTTTTCCAGGCCCCTTTTCTTGGTCGCTTTGTTCCAGTCTGTGGACGCATGGGGTCTATGCTTTTCGGGCTCGGTCGTCACCGTCCATTCGTTTTCGCTCGGTGTTGGGTTCGTCTCGCTCCCGAACGGTCCAGGCATGCTGTATCCGGACATATCTGGGCTTTTTTGACTTTTCTTTCGAAGGGCGTATGAGCTGCGGCGGATTCCCTGGTTCTTTTCGGTCAGTTGGGCGCACTCGTCTCAGTGGAGGGTTGACTTACGGGTTACACGTTGTCAGATAACAAGCAAAAAAGCTAGATGAAGGTCAACTTGTGATCGAATGGCACGAGGAGAAGATTCGGTAGGGAAGTCAGAGGGGGTATGCATGCAGACTTTATAGACAACGATGGATGGTCAGACGCAGTTGTTGCTGATGGCAGTGTTGGGGCTATCCATGCGAAAGCCAGGAAAGATGAGTAGAGGGAATATCACATTCACTTTTTCATGCTCATATTCCCACCTCAATATTCAAGAAGTGTATATTCACCAATCGCTTGCGATTCATTGTTTGCATGGTCCATGCATGATGATTCACCTCGACTCTGTTAACAAAGCATGTTTAGTTGACCAGAAAATATCATAGACGGGTTCTTCGGGCTTACCAACTATCAATCCCAATATTACTCCTCGAACATTCCACTAACCCTACGCATAGTCAATAAGAAAAAGTAGATAAATCTCCCCAAGAAATTGTCATTGCCAATCCAGGTAGATTCAGCCTAGAAAGCTAGACCTCCCGACTGGCAAAGTTCAATCGACCATGCAAAATGGAAATATTCTCTCCATAACCAGTCTACATCTACCATTTACGACCACACTGGGCGTTATGGACATCGCAGTGACACCAGTGATAAGTCTTCATGCAGAAGCCAAGTCCATGAGTGCACGATCCACCGCATCGTTTCTATGGTAGAAATTGGACGCAATGTCGTGGATGGAAGTTCGAAGGGTGGCAGCCAGTGTGATCTGGGGATATAAACTGCCCATGGCGAGGAATGCAATAATCATTGTTCTTGATAAAACACATTCTGTTCGGGAATGAAGTGTGCAGGTATATAGTGTCTTTTGGTAAGAGATTGAGAGAAGCAAGGTTGAAGATTGAAAATATTTCTGGACATAATAAACCGGGGTCGTAGTTACGTTTGCCGACAGAATCAGTATGGTTTCACTTCAGGGACCTTGTAGAAGTGATTTATACGCCCCCAGTGAAATGGAGTGATAATCCTATTGGATGAGAATCCAAACTCCCAAACGGCAAGGCTTGCTTTATTGAGGAAGTTAGACATGTGAGAGTCAAGTATAAGATCTAGAATTCGACTCACCACGGCTGTTTACTAAACTATTCCATTGAAGTTACCTTTGAACTTGGATATCCACTCGGGTGGTAGTGTCAGAGCGACAGGAACTTGAAACCAGGAGGGGAGTTATTTATATCATAGTATCACGTGTGTGTGAATATCTAGTGTCACATCACGAGATCTTCCAGTCGTTCAAATCTTCTTGAAATCATTCCCTCGTCTTTTATTATATCAATCGCACATGATAGGTATAAGATATAGAAGATATAGAACAAGCATGTGTCTAATTCCAGCCAATGCAAAGCCCCAGCGTAATCTTCCATTCCCTGGGGCCAAGTATATTATATTTACATGGTGTTGAAAATAAAAGGCGGCCCACGCTATAAATGCCCGATATGTATAGAATGTAGACGGCTGGTTTCATGACGGGTCCCTCGCGCGGAGGAGCCACCTTATTCGTTTGATTCATCGCTGCCATCTCCACCTTCTGCGGTATCAGAAGATGACTGATGCTCCTTGGGTGGTTCGTCAGTGGAAGTGTCGCGGCTTGACGGATCCGGGGACGAAACGGCTGGAGTTGGCGTGGATTGCACAGGAGGAAGATCGGGGAAGATTTCTTTGAACAAGTCTGGTAGGAACCGTTCTAACCGTTTCTTAGTTTCGGTCCAGATCTGTTCCTTGCTGGCATCTTCCAACGGTGGAACCAGGTAACCTCCATCGGCCATAACCAAAAGGATATTCTTGAGACTTTCTGGAATAGCCTCCTCCTACAACCAACGAAGTCAGCGGCGTATTCTTTTCCTCCCTTGTGTTTATCGAAAAAGCCAAAATGCACGAAGCGGGAAGTGATTTCTTACCATATTGTCGCCTTGGCCACTATTAATCATCCGGTCAAGGATATCGAGTATCTTTAGCCACAAATCGAGCATTCCCCGTGGGTTCGGAAGTTGGTCGAGATAACGTAAGAAAATCTTGCAGACCAAAGTGGCTGCCTGCACCCGGGTCTCGCCCATACCAATTGGGTCCGAGTGGAAAACCTCAGGTTTCAGCAGCCGGAGAGTTAATGGGAAGAGAACTTGGTCAAATATAGCGGTCCACTCTTTCTCGTTGGACGAGCTTATCTCAACCGAGAGGAGCGACCGCTGTAGCGTCGAGACTGCATGGTGTCGGATGTCCCGACAAGGGTTGATGCACTGAGTTGTCAAAGAATGAAAAATAGGAGACCAATACGCAGACCAGGCTAACGGTAGACGTTAGAAAGGAAGTACAGTTTCCTGGGGAACAACACACACGCACCTTCACCTTCTTCAAGGTGTGACTGCTTGATAAGCGCAGGAGCCCGTTGGCTTAGTTGATAGATCAAACCGATGGCCGCCAATCCACGAGCGACGACTTCATTTTCACTGCTGATATCCGTCAACTTTCGTTGCTTTCAATAATCATGACATGAGAGACAAACCTTGACTTTGATGGCTTAGCTCCTTTAGGACGCCGAGAGTGCGCATCTCGGTGCCGTTCATCAATGTAGCCTATACTGCCAGCACTAACGAAATCGTTCGCAAGGCTTACAGCAGACTCATAATTATCCCCGGTAACGATAGGGGGTGCCGCATCGACAATGGCTCGAAGTAGATCAAAGACCAGGGGAGCGGCCTCTTTATGCTGATGTAACCTTTGAAGAATTGACCAGAAGTCAGGCGAAATAGTGATCTCATTTCTTAAAAGGCCTGGATTCGAGACGCAGCGCGTAAGCCCTTCAACCACGGGAACTGCGACGCTCTCCAGAATGTCCTGGTCAAACCCGGATATACCATGAAGAATGACGGGAACTCGCATGAAAGGTTGATCCTAGCAAACGATCAGTTAGATACAGATCCACGAGTCTAAAAGCTGAGATCAATCATACATGGCTCAGTCGTAGCAGATTCAACAGATAATAGATGATTCGCGATAAGGCCAGCGAGTGCAGATTTCTCGCATCGCGCATGAAGGCTTGTAGGGAAGTCAGGAGTCTTTCGCCAACTGCCTCTAGTGTTGTTTGATCGCGGAGGGCTAAAATAGTCGCCAATTCCAGGAGATACATCATTCCGGGATCGTAGTTCGATTTGCTGGCGTCGAGCCTGCCATTTGTCGACCGCGGTCGTTCGGACTTCACGACAATGACTGCCGGAGCGGTTTCTTCAGGCAGGAGGGCCAAAGCGGTCTCCACGATCGTTGAGACTGTCGACACGGGCAGTGACCTGGAGAACAATATAAGTATGACCCATCGCATCGAAACGGGGCCAAGGGTACTCACTTGAGATTAGCCAAAACATCGTTGATTGAACATGCTGTTACACAATCTACCGTGCAAAGAGTGTTGTCAAGTTCCTCATCCGACGGCTCTGGAGGATCATCAGCCGCATAGCTGGAAAGGTAGGAAGTAAAGGCAGAGAGCAGTCCGGTCTCGTTTCCTCGACCATCGCGGTCCACAACCTGCGAGGGGGGCTGCAAGGGAATCGTGGGAATTTCAAGTTCAGCATTAAGGCTAGTATCGAACGGGGGGATGAGGGAATTAATGAAAAGATTGCTGAGGATCCGGACAATGTACTCCCAGCTTCGTTTCACTGCAGCTTCATTGCCAGAAAGAACCCGGAAGAGAACCACAGTAGCCAGTTGTGCTCGGAAATCCCTGCCGAACTTCACAGCCAGCTCACTGACCATTACGCTCTTTTTCCCAACTTGCACCTCCGTATTCAGCGAGGTACTTGGAGGCTTGTCCGTTGCCAGAGTGCTGATGGAGGCTAGACAGAAAACAACGCGGTCAAAAACTTCAGCCAGGCCGCAACGAGCGGCTATCTTGGCACATTGGTCGAAGCCGGTGACAACACGAGAATACACGGCATCGTCAGAAGCAGACATAAAAACGTATGAAAGGGTCGCGATAATAGGTTTCCAGGTAGCTTGAAACATCTCCGCGTCATAAATATTGGTTTCACCGACTGTTAGTTCACCAGCGGTAGACGACTTCAACAAGAGTTCCCGCCAAGCAAAATCGAATGCATGTTTATTATCATGCTCATCCGGTAAGATTATCTCGTTCTGCTTGATAGAGTCGTAGATCTGCTGGAGGAACTCAGGAGCAAAGTCCTGTCCTGCATTGACTCCTCGCAAGTTCTTTGAGAAGTCTGCACAGGACATGCGATTCTGAGACTTGACATTGGGGTTATAAAGCTCCGTGTTCAACATGATAATGGCATATGTCAGGACAAACAATGCATCCTTATCGGCAACCTCCGCCGGTTGTGCTTTTTGCATGAACTTATCGGTAAATGTTGTGATGATCCTCTCAATAAGAGGAGATTCGCCAGGCAAACGGAAAGCGCCAAGGAGGTCTCTAAGTCCATCAACCACCGTTTTCCCGGAGAAATCGAGGAGATCGACGAATGCATCTAGAAGCCGCTCATTGTTCCGTTTCGAAATGAATTCGCCCAGAATCTTCTTTGAGACGCGAGTTGTCTGTTTCAAGAACTTGGCTATCAAAGCAGGGTCATCTGGGTCTTGGATGACACCTTGAGCGGCAAGATAAGCGATACCAGCCTTGGGATCCTCGTTGAACTTCTGAGCGCCATGGATAATGGTCCTCTTTGTTCGGCGCTGGCTCCGTAGGATGTCGATAGACGGAAATCCTTCATATACCGGTTCGTCATCTAGTCTATCGAATATGAACTGGATGTAGCCTAGAAGGGCGTCCAAGCAGAGTGGCGGTACGTTGGTCGTGCTCCATGTTGCGGAGTCGGGGAAAGCACTTCGTGAAAGCAAGCCTACCATATCCTCGCAAAGGTCCGCCCGGTCAACGTCGCAGTCATAATTGACAAAGAGCTCCACCATAAAGCCTGGGATCCGTGCCAGCACGCCGATGCTTTCAACCATGGCTTCCCGAGCTTCGGGCTTCCTGGAGCCACCCTCTAACCCCAGTTTCTGCCTATCTTTCACCGGTACCGGTGTGGATCTTCCGCTACTGGATTGTGAAGGAGGCGGTTTCACCAGTTTCGGCGCCTGCGGTACCCCACTGTAAAGGGCCGGATCGATACCAGGCTCTCTCGGTATTTCTACCCGAGGATGAAGACAGGCGACTAAATATGACAAGTAGAGTTCTTGTTGGAGTTTTAGGGCGGAACGACAGGTCAGCAGTAAGGTACCGGCGACCTTGAGAGAACCCGCCAGAATTGGCATGCTCTCGGATCGGACCAGCTGAAAGAGGTGCCGGCAGAGATCATTTTGAGCTAATGTAGCCAAGCTGGGATGTCTGGCAATAGAAGGGCCCGCGACTTCTAGACCCACATCGATAATCCTTAACGCCATAACCCTCATCGGGTCTGTATGTTGCCGATTGTGGGGGTCCAGAAGGTCGATCAACACACGGAATAGCTCCTTGATAGACGCCAGTGAATACGGCTTGACTTCATCACCGAGGTCGTCCTGGGGATTGGGGGGAGCGGTAACAGCAATACTATTGAGCGCTTGTTCTGAAGGTTCATCCCCACTACTTCGTTCACGATCTGGGGTGGCGGTGTCTGAACCCATGGCGGAAGGATGTTGTGACGTGACAGTGTTTCCATCGACTGAAGGGTCCATTTTGAACTTAGTCGAGTCACTATCACCCGCAGCTGGGTTCGCAGTATCCAAGTCGGCTGGTACGTTTAAATGTGATAATCGCATAAAGAGAACCTGACACATATTGACCATCGCTATCTCGGCTGATCTTCGGAGCACCTCCGAAAGTCGGACCTGGCAGCACATGCTCAGACCGGTCTCCATCATTTCACAGACACTCTCATCGCCCAGCAAGTCTCCCTCGGACCGTGACAAAATTCCTTCCATCAGTTTTAGAATCCTCAATAGAACGATTTCATCTGCAGCTGAGTCGCTGGCTTCGAATCGGCAATGGGTAATCGCGGCAGACAAGAGCTGCATGGCCATGGACAGTCGTGGGGAATCCCGACTAATTATGTTGTAGGCAAAGAATTTGGTCAACGCGACCAAAGCGAGAGAGGTGATTGCGGCGGAGGTCGACGAGGAACGAATCACTTGTAGGAACGGATGAAGCAATGCGGGTGTGTCAAAGGTCCTAATGTTTCTACAGTCCTTCAGATCACTCCGTAGTCGAGTAAATGCGGATATGAGAGGATTGTCTTGTATGCTCTTGCCTTTCTTCCCCCGCAAGCCCCATCGATTTGCCAGAGCGTGATCATCATCGACGGCAGACGGCCTGGACTTGGACTGCGATGTGGAAGTCCCGTTGCGGGGGCTGGGGGGGGCGGACGTATCACGGTCATAGACTCGAGAGGCAGCACCTCCTCCTAATATGGCAGAGACCGAGGAATGAGCCCAGCGAGCATGTTTGCGCATAGCCGAAGTGACAGTGATACATTCTGTAGTGACTAACGCGACCGGATCGACAGCAATGGGTAGAGAAGAGGACGACATGGTAGAGAAGGAAGGAGAGGTAGGGGGGGTTTCAGCGAATGGCGGGATTAAGGTTGCCCAACAAAAGAGCAATTTTAGAGCATGTTCCTTGCCCTTGTTGAGACAAAAGGAAAGAAAGAAAGGATACTCAGACGTCGAGATCGAGTCAAGTGGAACACAACAGCATGTCTTCTTTTTGCTGCTTCGGGCGGAGTGAAATACTTACCCAATTCGGTCTAGGGTGGGCCGTTTGGGTGCCTTGGGGCCTTTTTTGAGGTATCGTAAAGATCAGTGTATTCGGTGTATTATGAACGGCAGGTGAAGTACCGGTACATTTGATATCTCAGTTTGGACTCAAGACAATGAAGTCAATGAACATATCTACCAATTATTATCTGATCGCTAGATACGTACTCCGTATTCGCTGGAGTAATTTCCATTAGGTTCAACATAACAATACCATGCAAGGAGAAGAACCGTGCTAGATATTAGAAGGTAAACAATACTAATGATCTAGTCGATAGTATTTACTACTCTGTAATGAACCCAATGATACTTTCTACTTCCCTTACTTGATTTTATCAAGTAGAAACTCAAGAGTACCCATGTACGGAGTAGATTAGTAGAGAATCAACCATAAATGCCATTGCAAAAAATAAGGATAACTTGTAAACTAGTGGAATGGATCTATGATTTATTTACGGAATATCCATCGATTTCAATCCATGGTTGAGAGCACAGGCGGTGAAGACTGGACATTCAATCAAGAGTTTAAACTTGATTAGAGCTTCAAGTTCTCCACCTTGGAAAAGATGGCTAAATAAATAGATCTAAGCTTAGCAGAGTATGGATCTTGAGTTCTCTCTCTCTGTCTCTCTCTCTCCTTACTTCTTATTGATTTCTAATTTTTATTGTATTTTTTTTGAATGATGTATTTATCTTTCTTCTTCTGACTATTGTTTTCATTTCTTTTAGAGTAATTGAATACTTGGCTGGGTAACCATCAAAGAATCGTCAACACGTGTTCGAGGATGATAGTTGTTTATCGATGAGGGGAAGCAAACTAGTAGTCCATTTGTCTCTTTCTTTATTTCTCTTTCTCTCTCTCTCTCTCTCTCTGTACTCCGTATAGCATTTATCATTTATCAATTGTTGTCTAGGAAAACAATTATTATTATTATTATATTTTTGAATTTGATTGGATTGAATCTTGATTGTTTGCTTAACTGGTAAGTGGAAATGAAGAAATTATTGTTGATGATTATTATTAGCAGCAACTATTGAAAAAAAAAAGCCTCCCCCCGCGCAGAGTGACTTAAACCCACTTCCACTCATCGCCGTCTCCCTGTTATGTTAAACCCCCAACCAGTCAATTCAACTGCCCAACTTTCCCCTCCCTCGACACCTTTTTTTATTTTTTATTTTTTTACTCCGTACTCCCCCTCAATCTGCATGTCGCTAACGTTTGATGTGCGCAAATCACCTGCAGCCTTCCTTCCACTTGTCTTTACAACTATTAGTACCTCTCATCTGTACCCTCCCCCCTCCCCCGCCACATAAACAACCCCTCGGTCTGATGAGCCCGTGTCGGTTGCGCCAGCGAAGAAACCCCTCCCCCGGTCTTGCGATTATTACCGTACTCGGTTTCCCATGGAGGGCAATCCTTCTCTTCCTCTGTGGACTGCATGAGGACCATCGTTCGCTACTGTGATTTTTTTTTTTTGCGATTCGAGTATTATGTCTCCGACCTGTCGCTTTCTCTCTCTCTAGACAACTGGGAATTGGGCGCAACTCATTAATTTGGCGTCATTCGTTGAAATCGCTTCGGTCTTCTACTGAAGTACTCACTTGACCTTTTGTAAATCGTGGACTCTCGTTCTTTACACCCTTTTCCTAATCGACTGATTTAATTTCTTTCGGCCTTCGTTTCGATCTTTCCTATCTTGTACTTGCCAATATTCATCGCGCGCGATCTTTACTTCCTCAACAGCCGCTATGGCGACCGTGACCAACGCTCCATCGGACCTGCCGTTAGAGCAGCTTACGCTCTACCAGGCTTCCGATCCCTACCTGTCATCCATATTCGTCTTCTATGGCCCTGTTGCAACGGCAAATGCTACTGTTAGCAGCTCGCGCATTCAGGCGCATATCTTGACCCCCGCTGGCTTCCAGAGCTACCCACGAATTACCGTATCACCCGCCGCGCCGTTATATGCAGCAGTCAACCATCTACCCCGCGAGAAACAAGGCGATCAGGTGTGTCGAGGTCTTGCCGTCAGTATGTTGAAGTACTTCGCGGAGCTGTCCGAACCCGCCAAGGAGTGCTTACAGGCCATAGCCCGCGCGGGGAAGGCCGGTGGAAATATCCCCAAAATGTTCGACGAGATGCATGCGGCGGACCTGGCAAATCGGATGGTAAAGGTGGAGCACACATCGGATATAGTTCGCGACATTCGAGGCGCTTTTCAAGAGCGCAAAGTACCATGGGTTGACATCGATGTTATGCTTCCGGCCGGAACGATTCAGCCTCCCCAGCGACCCAGCGATGATGATCTTGACGACAACGCCGATCTTGAAGATAATCCAGATCTCCAATACGGGCAATATACGTCCCTCATCCGAGGCTTGGGGACGCCTATGTTCTTACCGACGTCGCGACTCAAAAGAGCACCATCGCAACCCACGAACGTGAGCAAGTCCAAGGTGTTCACTAAAAACCAAAAACAAGACTTTCGTCTGAAAATGTGTGAATTTGTGGACACGGAGGAGAGATATGTTAATAAGCTTTATACCCTTGTGCGCCATGTCGCGGAGGAGTACCGGTTGAAGGCCCAAGGAAGAGCGCCGTCCAGCACTAGCCCCGACGAAGCCGCGTTGGCCACTCTATTTCCGCCATGTCTAAATGAGATCCTTGACGTCAATATGGGTTTCTTAGAGGTGATACGCCACGTACTTGAAAAAACGGAAAAGGGTGCCATTGAAGATATCGCAGTGGATACGGAACTCCCGTCGTCCGTGTCGCAACGACACTCACTAAGGGAGGAAGGAGATGCGGTTGGCGCGGTCGCCTTCGCGCACGCACTTATTGAGTGGTTCCCTCGGTTTTCCGAGCCGTATGCAGACTACATGCGTGCCCATACAGACTTCACTCAGACACTCAATTCATTCATGAGAGACAAACAGTCCAGCTTTTCGAAGCGCGTGCATGACACTGGAGAACAGTTGCTGCGGTCACTGCTGATGGAGCCTGTTCAACGCTTACCCCGTTATAGTCTCTTGATTGACACGATGACGAGCAGTCTGCCCTTGATACACCCCGCCGTCCGACCATTTCTGAAAGCGCGAGACATCATCAAGGACATATGTTCGCTAGACGATCCTTCATCGACGAACCATGATCAAAGCTTCCGCCGGCTGAAGGAGTTAGTAGATGGCTGGCCATCAACCATTTTGCCTACCGGTCGTTTGATCACAGCCGTGGATTTCTACGAGCTGTCACCGCCGTATCAGCTGGACAACGCACCCCTCGACCCTAACCCTGGTATTATGTTGATTTACAAAAACTGCCTGGTACTACTATCGAAAATCCCTGGCAGTAAAACAACCGCGCGCGGTCTGTTGGCCGAATTGGACAACGCGGCATCAGCTGCCAATGGCCCCGGTGGCTCCTTGCCTTCAACGGATATTCGTGTTGTGCAAGTCTACGATCTCCACACTGTGCGCTGCATGCAATCCACATGCGGACGGATCTTGTTCCTATCCCCAACGTCAGTGAAGTCGCGGCCAAATCAGAATACCACCGTGGATCTTCTCGCTTTGGAGCCATCTTCAATGTACGAAGGTCGAGCCAGTCGAGTGATTGAAGAGATTGTAAAGGCGAAAATCGAGGGCAGGTTCTCCGAAAGTGAACGGGAAAATGGCAAATGGTCTCTCCGGAATCCCACGGGAACTGTTGGAAACATCGGCATCTTGGCGTGTGTGTTCGAGGAGGAACAAAATGCTGCGGCGGATCGAGCTGGTCGGTCAAAAATAAGAGTCGAGTTCGATATCCCAAAGCCTATTCGCAACAAGCTGTCGAACAGCCCAGAGTTGGAAGTGATCGTTTCCGTATCTTTTTCGAGTGAAGACCAGTATCGAGTGGATATAGACTCAGTAGTTGGCATCGCTTCCTCAGATATCGTTACAGTGGATAGCTTCGTTCCCGTGCTCTCCAAACGCCGTAAGTATACAGCAATGAAAACCCCTGCCCCTTCGTGCAAACACCAGCCTTTTGCTGACGGCTGTAGTCCTAAACTTGCTTCTGCCGTTACATGGCACTCAAAACCGGACAATGACCGAGTCGATTGTGCAATCCAACCTTGAGATTCTTCGCTATCTTTCTGGTCATCTCATAGCACAGCTCAAGGTCTCTCGTACCTTTCGCCCGCCGTCGCCCTCGAAACTGCTCTCTAGTCTTCTGGGTGGAAGTCAATCAAGGGAGAGCACTCCAAGTACCAAGGTACCAAATTCTGCAACCTTGTTAGGCGAGTTTCCCAAGATGCCTCCACCACGAGCCAGCGTCTCGCGTTCCAATACCTTACCTTCAGCTTTCCCAGGCAAGGACGAAAAGAAAGAAGACACCCCAATCAAGATTTCCGTGGTTGGAACAACGGCCTCCAAGGGCCCAGACAGTCCGTTTAGTGTCCTGGAACAAAGCTTTGCCGCGTACGTTCTGGCGTTGCAGTCCCGAAGTGGAAACATTGTTGGACGGACCCTTCGAGGAAGAGACAACGTTGATAGGGCTGCGGTCAATGAGCTCTATAATATTCTACTAGAAGATCCCGGAAAAATCCAAGCAGCCGCCGAAGTACCCGTCGACACGCTTTTTGTGGCCTTTGAAACCTTCATGGCCAACGCATGGCAGGAGCAAATGGGCCCAGTACTAGAATCATCATCGTTGAAGTCACTGCAAAACCAATTTGACACCATGTATCCCCGTGATTTCGAGGAAAGCTTCCGGAGATTCATAGCAGAGATGAGCCCCCAGAACCGCCGCGCTTTAGCCTCCCTGGTGCGGTTACTCTCAGAATTGCTGGATGCCTCTGGAAATGATGGCGACCGGGGTGCTCTGACGGCCGCTTTCGCAGAGATCCTGACAATCGAAGGGGATCCGATGCAGCACATCTCGCTCTTAGATCGATTGGTTGACGATTTCGATAACCTTTTCGACGAGTTCGTCCCCGGGGGGGCATCCGTAGAAGGCATTTTGAACTGCGACCAGAGTAAGCCAGTCTCGCACACCATAGGCTCGATCAACTCCAACGCGTCCTCTTTTCGAAAGCGGTTTGGCTTTAGTCTGCACCGAGAAAATCAACGATCTGAGGGCGAGAGCAAAGTCTCGTCGATTTTACGGACCCTAAGCAAAGGCAAAGGCGCTGGCGATTCGGAAGCAGGTACTCCAAGAGCCTCTTTACTACGCTCCAAATCGATAGACATTGACACCAGCTTGGGCCTTCTTCTACGACCTGGCTCGCGCGACCGTCCCGGGGCATCTACGTCACAAGAACATATTCGGCGTCCAGGGAGTTCTCAGGAGGAGACGGCATCCTTGTCCTCAATTAGAGGTATGTCAACCAACGGAGTCGTGAAAGTGCGCAGAAAACGGAGAAGCTCCCTGTCAGACCTGAGACCAGGCACAGCGTCAACAGACACTTCGGCCGTATCTTCCGGGCAGGAACAGAGCCCTACTTCGCCAGGGTCCGACGACGACGACGACGTAGTGACGCCAACCAAACAGACTCGGCCATTGATCAGTCATGGCTCGGGGTCTCCACAGCGGAGCACTTCTCCTACAAAGGGTAGTTCCCCTACTCGAATGACTTCACCCAGCCGACGATCACCGGCGCGGCCCGCCACCCCCAGCCGGAAAGAAAACATTGACCCAAAGCTATCTCAAGTTGAGCGCGGAGCCTCCCTACGGAAGAAAGGGGATGCATCGGTATCACCCACACAAGAGCCTAAGAGAGTGTCCCGAGCAACCAGCGTACCCTCATCGAGGGCCCCCGGACTAAAGGAACGATCGCTCCCTCTTAATGGTGCATCTGTACAAAAACCGCAAAAGCTGCGGATGCAAAGCCCACAAAAGGTAGGCTGGCAACCTGAGTTCCTTTGTTTCCGTCGTTTTCTTTTATTTTGCCTCTGGGATTCGTTGCTAAATCAGGCGGTAATGACAGCTCCGGGATCGTCTTCAGAGCGAAAGGAAAGCACAAAATGCCGCACACTTGGGACTGAAGGATGAACTGCTCCTTATAGGCGAGGAATTGCGAGCGTTGAAGATCGCACCACCCCAGCATGCCAGACATGCCAGACAAGATTCTGAACATCTGGAAGAACCATTCTCGCCAGCAAGCAATGTAGCCCTCGTATCGCGTGTTCGCCACCTCGAGATGCGGTTTGATATGCTATCTTCAGAGTTCAACACCCGGACATCTGCGATAGAGAAGGACCTAGAGTCATCTCTTGTGGTTAGCGAAAAACGAGCCAAGAAGCTTGACGAGCTATATCGCGAAGCCAGCGCTGAGAACGAAGCCCTTTACGACCGGTTCAACTCGGAGCTGAGCAAGGTCGCAAAAGATGTGCGAGCAGGCGACGCTGAAGATGCGCTCAAATCTCAACTTTCTTCGGCGTTAGAAGAGATTGGGCGATTAAAAAAAGAAAACTTCCGGCTTAAGCGAGAGGTTGGAGGGTTGCGAGCTCAACAAGCTGCAGTCGCCTTACTAAAGGCAAGCGAATGACGATCACCAATTGATTTCTTAGTTCAGGCCAGATTTGCATGATGGCTGGTCTTCGAAGCTCTGGCCTTGGAGAAGTATTTTTTTACTTTCTTATCTCTTTTTTGTTTCCCTCGAAAATCAATGAACTGGATTGACACGAGTTACACGCATGTTACTGAAAGACAACCATTCCCTTTTCCCCTTTCACTTGTTTATCCTCGAATATTGTTGGTCTACGGCGTCAACGCAGCCTTTGAATATGTCAAGAGAGATATGACTGGCTCTGTGCGGTCCTTTGGTTGGAGGTTCAGAATCGCCTCTTCTCTTTCCATTCTTTCGTAATAACACCTTTCTTACTATGTTGATACATGGCCCCTTTCTCTTTCTCTCTTCTTGGCTACGATCATGTATCGGATTTCTTTCTGCTTGTCCACTATGGTTCACTTCAATTGCACTGCGATAGCGTAGCCACGGGAGTTTTCATTCTTTTTCTTTTCTTCCCATTTGCCTCCTTTTACTTATCTACTTTTACCCATCTTGTCTTATCACTTGCACTGTCACCAAGTCATATTTTACTCTCCTTTCTCTAATGTAGTATAGCTCAGATAGCTTACAACCAGCCCATCAATCTCAACGGCTCGTTGTCAATCATCTTATAAATCCACTCCCACCGTAGCCGCCACGACTTGGAGATCCGCAAAGATTCCCACATCTCAGGAAGCCACAGATCCAACGTCGGCAAGGCCACCGGCCAGTCGTGATCCACCAGTCCCCCAGAGCCCCCCTCAATCACCAACAGAGGCAGCGTAAACCGAGTTTGTCCCGGAGCCTCCCGACTAAGCCGTTCCAATACCGCAGCCAAAGCCGGGCTTCCCTTCTTCTTCGTCTTCTTCCTTCCAGATCCACCAGTCCACCCTCCCCGCTCTCCAGCAACCCGTCGAATCACCTGCAAATCCGACGGCTGCAACGGACGCACAAGCACAGAGATCGACTTCCCATCAGGCAGCTCATGAGCCCCGTCAACATCTCCTGGCAACCCGCTCTGCTGCGGACCGATCGCACACCGAATCCAGTACCGGTTATCCCAGAGGTTCCACGGAGTATATTGGTCCGCGGTTGAGATCTCGAATCGCAGCATCGGCAACCGATTCCGCATGAAGGGTTGCCGGGATAGAAGCCAGGTATTGTGGGTGGGGTCGATTGTAGCGTGGTGATTATCGGGTTGTGTTTCTGCGGTTGTATTCTCGCCTCCTGCGGTCGTACTCTTTCCTTGCTTGGCTGTTGGATTCTGTCGACCGGGTTGGAACATCACACCGCCTAGGGTGAATGGC
Source organism: Aspergillus coremiiformis (assembly GCA_009193565.1). Taxonomy (NCBI): domain Eukaryota; kingdom Fungi; phylum Ascomycota; class Eurotiomycetes; order Eurotiales; family Aspergillaceae; genus Aspergillus; species Aspergillus coremiiformis. Next base: position 11,531 of record ML739214.1, on the reverse strand, counting down.
TTGCGGGGGGTCGTGTGTTTCTGGTTGGGGAAGACTTGTTGGGTGAAGTTCTCGAAGCTGCGGAGTGGGAAGTGGTTTTCGGGGAAGGGGGAGAGGAGGTCTGTTATGCGGCGGAGGGTGAGGCATTGGATTTGGTGGGTTCTTTGGGTGGTGGTGGTGGGGAGGGTGAGTGTGAGTGTTCCTGTGGAGAGGTTGAGGTGGTTGAGGTGGCAGGTTTGGAGGAGGGTGTTTGAGAGGGAGGTTGTGGATTGGAGGAGGGATTGGCTTGATTTGATCAGGGAGAGGATGGAGGGGGATTGGAGGGCTTTGGGGAGTTGGTTTGAGGAGAGGAGAGTGCGGATTGCGTTGCGGGGGGTGAGGGTTGGGTCGAAGTTGGTTGGGTCGGAGACGTAGGGGATGTGGTTTTCGTGACAGGTGGCGAGGAGACGGGATTTGGGGAAGGAGAGCAGTGGCCGACAGATGAGAATTCCTCCGGTGGAGATGCGAGCGTGGGATCCTGTCCCCGTGGATGGGATCGTGTCTGACGATCCGCTCTCGGAGACCCCGTAGATACCGTGGCATTCGGGGATCCGCGTCATCTGGGGGATTCCAGCTAATCCGGCGCCTTTGGCTCCCGTACAGAGCCTCCAGAGCGTCGTCTCGACGTCGTCGTCTTGGTGATGGCCCATTAGTAGGGCCTCGATCTGGCGATCTCGACAGGCTTTGCCGAGCGCTTGGAAGCGAAGTCTGCGAGCGTGCGTCTCAAAAGCAGTCACTTGGGAGGGTGATGTGGTCCTGTCGGGCCAAGTGAGCTCCAGAATCTCGGATTGTATACCTTGGTCCTGGGTCAGTAATTGAAGTGACAGGTGTGCTGGAGTAGAGATACCGATGTCTTGAAGCCATTGAGAGACCATCTTCGCCTCGCGGGTACTCTCGTCTCTCGCTTTGTGGTCGACCACAAAGGCTGTCACGGATAGATCATGACCATTCGGTCGACTTTTTTCCCATTGCCGAGTCAAATATGCCAAAGCCATGGAATCGGCGCCGCCACTGACTGCGAGACCTACGTAGCAGGTTAGCATGAATGGTGGTCTAACAGTTGTCTCGAATAATATCAACTCACCCAATCGGCGCGGGAAGGGCCGTGATAATCGGGAACCGAGCCATACTCGCTGGAAGGATTCCAGGGACTGGGAAACACTTATTGCTTGTGTACTGGTGTGATGCAGTCGACAGGGTACGGCCATTGATTCCGTACGATGGAGTGCCAGTGTGTTCGGGGGCCGTGGGAAGATTGAATGCGGTCACGGTACGGAGTCACGGTACGGAGTCACGGTACCAAAGCAGTGATGCAGTGGAATTTATACTATATTTTGGGTCTTGGCATGGATGATCCGCTCCGGAGATTTCTTTTCAATTCAAGTCTCTTATGATTTCAATCATTTTTTTGTTATATATTTATCATCTAGTATTTATTATCTCGATCTACACACACTTCGATGACTGGGATAAATTGATCCCCCCCCCCCCCAACATAATGCCACTGTCCCAATGGCGTTGGTGTGTTTGTTGACCTTCACGCGATGTCCAGCATGGTACAGTACACAGAAAGAATATCTCACAAAGAAATTAGATGTTATCAAGGATTGTGGACAGAGACGGAGGCAGACCCGGAGGCTGTGTGTGAATGAATACTCCCTGGCGGTACACTGGCGCCATGAGACAGGCCTCCTGTTTCTCCAGGTTGCTGTGAACCTGCACCAGCATGTTGGTTGCCTTTATCATCCTCTGGACCAGACCCGGGCATTGGGATCGCCTTCTTCCCATTAGCCTTGTAGTAGAGAACCATATCTCCTGATGAACGCCAAATATGAGTGCGAATCGTCGCCAGAGTCATATTGGGGGGTATCGGCTATTTCAGTGTCAGCGGTCGCACCAGCTCTATCAAAGATTAAAACGTGACGTGACATACAATCTGGTGGCAGTACAATTCCAAGTACTCTTCCGGCTTCATGGCATTTTCTTCGGGCTCGTCGGGGTTGGGCGGGTCGATTCGCTCCGTCACGTATGCAAGGATTTTCTTTGCTCGTAGCATACGGTTCGCATTCAGACGATTGTTGGTTGCATTGCCATTGGTGACATTCCTGGATCACAGATCCGTTAGCCGGCCTTCCGAAACTATTATATTAGACGTTCTCTCTACATACACCTCGGGCTTGACCACAGGTGGCAATAGATCATCATACGGCTTCAGCGTAAAAGCGATCTTGACGGGTTCTTTCAGAGGCACCTGGTTCTATAGCAAGTGTTAGCAATGGTACGGGCCACGGTGGAAGGGCGGCCTACCTTCAGTAGCAGATCAGCAAGCCACAGCGGAATTGATTTCTCCAATTTGTCGACCTCCCCCTTGATACTGCCTACACTGCCTCTGTAGAGGTCGGAAGCCACGGCTGTCTCTCCGGTCTCCTCTTGTATCAGCACTGCAACGCGGTCCGGTATATCCAGTACTGGCGTTTCACTCTCCTGGCTCGGGGCGAAGGCCGGTGTCAGCTCTTGCCCTGGGTGTGCAGAGAGATATTCATCGTATTCATGGCGGACACGTTCAATGAAACCGCTAAGATTGTTTTCAAACACCTTCTCTTCCTTTGTTGAAGATTTGTCGGACCCCTCCACCTTTTCCTCTTGAATTTGGGGCTTGACTTCCGAAGAAGTCCGGCCGAGCTTTTTCGGGAAGTCCATGCGGAACTTCTTTCCAAACAAGGAGCTGCCTTTCTTTCGCTCCTCTTTATCGGGCTCCACCGGTGATTGCGGGTGAGCTGTTGGTGTCGGCTCCCCCGGTGTAGGCAACGCCTTATCTGTATCTATTGGAGGCAGGCCATGGGCTAGAGGTGACGAGAGATACTCACTCGACTTGTCTGACAGCGAACTCCTCGTCCGATCAGGGGTTGAGGACAAGAGATAGTCGGGGAACTCTGCTGGCGATGTGCCGAGGTGACTATTATTGCTAGGATTCGGATTAAGCGTTGGCGTTGCGAGGGATCCAGGGCTGTTGGCGAATCCTATGCCGAAGCCTGGAGCCGAGGGGCTCCCGAAAGATTCGTATCCAGGACGCAAAGATGAAAGGGATGTGTCAAAGGATGTGGCTAAATTCCTTGCACCATTTGCTGATGGTATATCCATCGGTGCGGAGATATTTGACATGTTCAGCTTTGTAAGCTCCTCAGCCTTTGCTGTAACCGCGACGCGGTATTGAGAGTCGCGTTTGAGCTCTTCCTCTATTAGGGGAGCAAAGAGCCAACGCAAGATCCATTTGCCGAGATTGACTGTGATTTTGTCATTAGCAAGGGGAATAATTACGGGTCCATGACAAGAAAGGTAGACCTGGACATACTCCTTTGGTCATCTCGAATTTGTGAATAATCTGACAGGTCAGTCTCATCGGCGTAGACCTCGGCGTCAAAACAGCGACCTGGTTCCAGAATCACGGACAATCTTCCGGTTCGGATATCAATCGTGCACCAATGAGCAATGCTCTCAGTCGTGTTGACCTCGGATGCAACGTCATCTATATGACGCTTGCCGTACGATTGAAGTGGTATGCACTATGAGCCGTGAGTTAGTGAAATCTTTACCAGAAATCCAACCCGTCTGGGCGGCTTTGATAAACAAGGCATACTTTGAGGAGGTCCCATAGAACCACTTCACCAGCAGAATCCTGTGTTAATGTACGCTTTCTGTCATTCAAGAAGAAATATTTGATTAAGCCATGTTGGCCCTCTATTGTCTCATCTGGCAGCGCATGGACGGGAAGTGTAAGCCCCAGCTCGTCCTCAATCTCAGATGATGGTAACTGTTCATTTGCGGTTGGCTGTGGCCCGGTGTTTTCTCTTGTTTTGGGAAACGTCGAGGTGTTCGAGAGCAGGAGAACGGAATCATACGGAATCTTCTTTGGTTGTTTATCAGTCACCAGCGCTTTCTCCGCTGCTGGGGTCCCAGCACCTGAACCATTTCCCCGTTCTCTCGACTTTGGCGACTCAATATCAGCAGTGGTGTCAACGTCACGCCATCGGTTGATACTAGATTTCGGTGTCGCAGTCCAGATGTAATCTCCCGCCGCTACGACATTGACTACCCCGTCGTGTTCTTGTAACGTTGCGACACAGAGACCCTGTTCAATATCCGGCGCATATCGCGTGTCAGTCTTAGCAACTAGGCCGGACCGGTCGCTCGAGTAAAATACAGAGAGCTGGGGGTGATTCGAATAAAGCGACCAGACACTGTCGTTGTGCATGTTTAATGTGTGCATACATCTCCCTGCGGTCAGCGACCAGATCTTGACTGTTTGGTCAGATGATGCCGTCATAATCGTATCTCCATCGCGATTGACCAGAATGTCTCGAATGTTATCTGTATGCCCAACAAATTTGGTGATCAGCTTCCCAGATTTTGGATCCCACATTCTAACCACACTTTCTGGGCCGCCGCTGGCGATGACGGAAGACACAGCCCCTAGAGCATATACAGACCCTTTGGCCGTGTTATCCCCCCCGCAGGCATCAATACTCAATATCTCACCACCGCCATTTAGATCCCACAGATAAAGTTTGTGATCTAGGCCTCCGGACGCAACCCAAGAGGAATGACTCCCCGGGGTAGCCAACGCCTTCACGTAATCCGTATGTTTACCAATAGAGTCCGGAACTTCCGTACATTCGGAGTGTGGTCGCCATAGACGTACGGTAGTGTCGGAGGATGCAGAAACTAGGGCCGAGTTATTTTTGGTTAAAACAATGTCGTTGATCCAGTGACTGTGCGCCTGGACTTGATTCCGGAATGTCGTAGGCCCCGGTTTCGAAGTACCTAAGATTGACGACGGCGACGACTTTAGCGATATATTTAGATCCCATGAACAGATAACCCCATCGCGACCAGCGGAATACCTATTTCACAGACCATAGTTAGAAGTGAGCAGACAGCGACACCGGGCGGGGGAATGGAAAGCGACTGTTCGTCTCGCTGCAAGGATTTCTTGCGGGACAATTGTAGAGCAGAAGGTTTTTCCGGGGGGGGGGGGGAAGTTGCTCACAGGATAGAGTTATCCGTGTCGATTTCTAGGCCATTTACTCCCAGCCGATGACCGCCGGGGGCATCAGGGAGAGGTAGCACTGAGAAGAGCGAGAAACAATCATTAGTGAAAGATGTACATACGAGCGAGGTGGATGTAAGTAGGGTGGCAGAAATCCCATCAATATAATAAATAGAAAAACCGAATCAATAATTCCAAGGGAATCACATACCATATGTGATCCTCTGGTGGCTTAATTTCCGGGCCATGTAGCGTGAGATCCTCAGTTGAGGAGGTGCGGAGGAGGAGACGGCGCTCAGTGCGGAGGTTACACTAAGTGGGCGGTCGATCAACTCATGGAGTTGTGGACATCCCTCTTAGCAAAAGAGAATTGGGGGAACAAAGAGGAGGGAATTCAAAAGAATGAAGAAAAGAAGGAAGAAAGAAAGAAAGAAAGAAAGAAAGAAAGAAAGAAACAGTCCGGGATTAATTTTTTGTAAACAAGACACAATATATTTATACAAAGAGAGCAAAGGAGAACGACTTCAGTGTGCCTGAACTGATAAGTGAAAAGATACTCCAGTGGATCTTTGGTACGGAGTACAAATGGAAGGTTTGTTAGTCTCGAAATCGTCAATCCGGTGGATCACATGATATTCAAGTATAAATTTATCATTCCTACGAGATCTTCAATGAAAATCAACCATACCTTTGCTTTGAATTAATTAGTATAGTACTAACTGAGTTTAGCACCCGTTTCAAGCTGTTTCTGGTGATTCGAAGTAGTAGAAAGGTCTATACACTACCATGATATAGTATGTCATCGAGTCTAAACGCTGCGGTATATTATACAAATAAGGGCAATATATGTACATACACGATCTCTTCATTCGTCTCCATCTAACCGATCCTGCCTTTCAAGGGCATTCCACGCCCATTGGTAACTGCCGAGGAACACGGCCCCTCCAATTCCGATCCAGGCCACTCGTGGCCCAATACCTCTCCAGAAAGCCCCAATGCCTTCTCTGGAAATATCCTGAACCACATTCTTGATCCGTACGCGACCTCCGTCCGCGCCATCTCCCCGACGAGCTAGCATGACTCGCGTTTTAATGACGTCGAGGGGTGTTGTAAGCCCGGCCGCAATTGCGCCGGCGACACTACCAAACATGGCACTTGTGGAGGCCGGCACCTGGTCTACGAATGAGCCAGAACTAGATTTCGAAGTATGCTGCATGCGCCTGGCATACGCCTCCTTCATCGATTCCCACATAGTGAACTGTAGAACTGTAAATGGGATTTCCCTTGCAATGGTAATACCTGCTCCCCGATACAGTTCCCGAACGACCTGTCCATAGCCTCCCCGTACACCGCGGGAAGCGTCGGGGTGGCGCAGAGCCAAAATATCCTTCAAGGCGAGCAAGCTCGAGCCGCCAAAGAGACCTGCTTGAGCTCTCTGCTTAACCACTTCAGTAGGTACGCGAACCGCGCAAGCTGCTACCTCACCCATCGAGGAAGCGAGAGAGTGTGTGAGAATTATGTGTGTCCGCGAAGGCGTCTCGGAGCGCGAGGCTGGTAGCAGGGAACGTTTCACGCCATCATAGACAATGAAGAAGGATGCGGCTGATGGTGCAGAACCAAAGAGGACGGAAGGGAGACCAGCATAGATTCCTCGAATCGTTTGCCTCAGGGATAGGCTGGTAGAGGGAGCCGATGGGATATGGTGTCTAGCTCTCTGAAGTCGTGTTTTGATCGTATCTAACGGGTACAAGGAACAGTCGACGGTAAGACCGGCCACTGCACCAGACTTTCACGGCAGGAAAGATTAGCTGGGTAAAAGATAATAAAGCCATAACCCACTGTGGGATCATTGTAACGTACAATCAAAGACCTCGTCCATAAGGAGACCAATGGCTCCGCTTCTGGTGACTGAGCCATGATCGACAAACGTTGGATTTTTGGGTACTGGACTAGTAGGAGGTAATCGGCAAGGAGCGGGTTTTATCGAAACACCTCGTCTGTATCAAATGGTATGTACGGAGTACCTGAGGTATGAAATCCAACGAATGTTTTTTTCCCCGTGGAAAAGTAGAGGCGAGAACAGGTGGTTGTAATTTTCAATGTTTTCCCGGCGTAGCTTTTGATTGATTTCAAGTTACGGAGTATTAAATTCATTGATTTATTTCGATAAGAAACTCCGATAATCGCACAGCTCGCTCGCTAAACTCCGCAATCTCCGCCGATCAGGACTGACTGAGATATCTCTTTTTCTTCGGATTGAGCAGTATGGTAGACAGCTCCTGGGTTCATTTATTTATAGTATCTACCTGGCTATCTTGCTTGACGAATACAATTAGGGGCATGCCAAATGAATGAACAAACGGAGGGATGACGCGGCCTTCAAACAAGCCAGATACACAATATAGTACTTCATAGGAAATACCGAAGGTAAAGAAGAAATGGAAAAAAGTAGAAAGCGAGAATAGAAGTCTAGTAACCAGCCTTTGAATGCTGGGAAGGTTGAATAGCCCGAGCAGCTCCGTTTCACAAAACAGTGACCGGCCATGAACGCCTGTATAAGAACGATTGAAAAAAAAAAAAAAAAAGACAGAGCGGAAGCATTCGCTTCCTCTCTCCAACCGAGGGAAAGCGAAAGAGGATAATCAAAACAACTGAGGCAGCATAGAAAACATTGACCTCATAACTATATTGAACCGTATGGAACGGATAAGGAGGGATAGAAGGCCACCGGTGCGACAAGCCCCGAAAAATTAGATCGATGGCAAAGGTTCAGGAAGTGGATCACGGTTCGAGAGAATTCAAAGAGACGAAGAGCTATGGAAACAAAGGTCTCCTATTGAAAAAATCATACGGAAACTATTAGTTGACATTAAAGTGAGCGGGCTTATTTGGCCTTGCTGGCCACTGGGGCGCTCGGCGAAGGGGGCTCCAGAATGTGTGTATGGCCTGGAGCCCTGGATACCTCTCCAGAGACTTCTTGTCGACAGGCATCGATGTTTCGGACCCATTCATCGGTCAAAACATCATCAAGGGTCGCTCGATCCTTCACGCTCACCTTGAGCATGCGGCCTACGATATAACGGCTTTCACGAGGAAGAAGACGCAAAAGCCTCCATGGGCCCTTGATGACTTCCTGCCGTTGACCCGATGACTGTGCCGAAGGAGGAAGCGGGGGCGCCTCTTTGCTGGTTGTACGCCGGGGCTTGTTCTCAATAATGCCATTCTTCAGGTTGTTGTTGGGCGCCTCCTCCTGAGGGCTCTCGGGGGGGCGATTTTCGTCGCGGGTAGGTGATTCAGATTTCGACTGGGCTTTTGATGCATCTTGGCTTTTGTAAGGTTCTGGTGGGGGCTCGGATAATCCATTCTTGGATTCTGATGACTGGTGTTCACGGACAGATGAAGAGAGATCAGGAGCAGACTTGATTGGTCGGTGGCGTTTCGGGTCAGCATCTGGAACCGGAGTCCCTGGGGTCGGGGTGGACACAAAGAGTCTATAGGAGTTATCGCTGACTCGTGGTTGCTTCCAAGGAAATCGTCGCAAGCTCATGCAGCAGAAGATGATAGCCAACGACCAAATATCTGTAGGGCGCGGGTCATATTTCTTCTCATCATAGACTTCCGGGGCGAGATATGGATCGGAACCCACGATACCTAGACAGGAAATTGATAAGCTCAGGAAATACTATCATCAAGAGGGTAAGACTCCACGAGGATGACCACCAGACTTACCAGAAGCGGGAACAATATCATTTTCAAACGGATACCGGAAAACAACAGCACTTCCGAAGTCAATCAGCTTCATAATACCATGCTCGTTGACAACCACGTTATCCAATTTCAGATCCCGATGGGCCAAGCCCATCCCGTGTAAATATGCCACTCCACTGAGGATCTGTTTGAAAGCGCATGCAACTTCCTCCTTCTGCATCTTGCCGGTCATGACGATGGCGAATAGGTCAAACGGAGCATATTCCATGACTTCATACCAATGGTTCCCTTCTTGGATAATATCAAGAGTCTCGATAATGTTGCCATGATGCAAAGTCGATCCAATACAAAACTCTGCGGTCACTTTTTTCGAGTATTCCTTCAACGTCTCCCACGAATGACGGTCTCGAAACTGCTTGACAGCAAATGTCACGCCGTCGCTGTTGCGTTTCAGTAGGCGGACAGAACCCCCGGCTCCGGATCCCAGGACTTTCCCTAACTTTCCGTACTTGGAATTAAGGCCATGGTCATCGGCAAACGGGACGTTGTCGGGTGCCATCTGGTACGGCGCGTTCTTTCCAGAGGACCTGCTCGACCGTTTCGGTGCCGACGTGGGTGACTCGGCGCGTTTGTGTTTGTTATGACCCATTTTGAAAAACCGTTTTAGTTCCGCCATATGACCATGATGCCTACCCTCGGACTCCTGCTGCCGAGAGTCTTTTTTGCTGCTAAAAAAACCACTGCGTTGTCTGTCGCTTGCTTTCAGATCAGTCGCGCTGGCCGACCGGGGGGTTGATGGACGGCCAAAGGATGATGCATGCGTACGACGTTTAAAATCACGCCCCCCAAAAATAAACCGCTGGTCAAGCTGAGAGAGATTTTTGGGCGGAGGGGGACGCTTGCTGCGAGCATATGGATCGTCCGGCTCTCCTACCGGCGTGATGGCACCGGGAGGGGTGTAATCGACCCTAGGAGTGGCCGGCGGGCTTTCGTCTTGAGAGCTGGCATCAGGTCCAACAAAAAACTGCGCCCGATGTTTTCCTCCATTCAGAGGGTGAGATGCGGTTTGTGCAACATTGTTTTGCTTAGACAAGTGGTCCGTCGAACCCGGCCGCGAAGTTGGGGCACTTTGGGGGGCTTTACCCTTAGTAGATCCACTCATGGGTAGAGACGTCTCCAGTGTCATTGCTTTTGAGGTTGCGACGGTTCCTCGATCTGTAGTATTCGACGTTGAGGAAGTGCCATTAGTCTTGGATTCACGCGAATGGGTGGCCGCGGGTGTAAGTGGTGGTGATTGCATCATGGACACCGGTGGGGAGGCATGGGGAGACGGCAAACCAGATCCGTTAGCTCGTGCACTGCGATCGCTTGATTCCCGGGATGCAACCTGTAAGGGACAGTATAATGATCAGTCAAGTTTCTCCACACCAAGTTGCGCGGGTCCATGGGAGGCTGCTGCCTCGCAGAATATGCAGCCCATTCGCGCACAGATAATGTAGGTACATACTCTTGAAGAAGGTAAAGAGATGGGATCATATGAAAAACTCCCCAGCCGAGACTCTTGTAACTGGGATCTTTGAAGGCTAGCCGCCAACGACCGTAACTCATCTTCCCGTTGTGGGCCGTCGTTAGACTCAGGTCTCCGGCTTGTTGCGGCGGCCGACGGTTCAATTTCCTCGGTTGTTGAAGAGAAACGAACTTGGCTTGGTTGTGCTTTGGACTTGTTCTCCTGATCAGCGAAACCAGTACTCTGCCCAGCTGACGCTGGGACAGGTTGTTGAGTTTTCAGCGAGTCTACTAACAAAGTCAATGGTATTAGTATAGTATTATTGAAAGGAAAAAAGGGAGGGTGTTGCATACCAGAATCCATGTTGTTTGTATGAGCGAAATTGGTCGCTTCAGACGTCATACTCCGTTGCGGGATACATGCCCCTCCACGGCTTTGTTTGATTAAGTTCGGGATAATAATAGCGATAAATGAGTAAAGCGGGTATGGTAGAATGGACTCTTTCTGTCTCTGTGTCTTTTTTCTTTTTTCTTTTTTCCGGGGGTGGATGTGGTTGGATGTGGTAGTCGGAAGCAGGCAAAGACCGCGTGGGACGAGATGGAAATGCGCGGAGGATTTCGTATGCAAGATGGAGCAAACCTTTCTTTACTCACAACCGGACCAACTTTATTGTAGGCGGAAAGAAAATTGGGCCCATTCAAAAACGGCGCCGTAACGAGGCGACAATTAAAGGGACGCCGGAACAGTAGTTTTTGCGCCTCTTATCATCCAAGAACTGAACCAGCACAACAAGGAGTACGGAGTAGAAAGCACGGAGAAGCCCGAAGTCGAGGGGAAAGAAAGGTCCACCAGACAAGCGAGAGAAAGAAAGAGAGGAAGGGAAGGGAAGGAGAAGAAAGCAGGCGCGGTGGGTTTGGGGGTGTTTGGAGCCAGAAAATGACGCTGGCGGCAACGGACGGAGGAGGACTAGTTTAGTGCCAGAATAGATTAGTTCGCAGCTGGGGGTGTGGGTGTGGGTGTGCCAAACGCCTGGACCATTTGCAGCAGATCGTTTACAGAGTACGGAGTAGTTCCAGTAGATTAGTTTAGGATGGAGGAATTGAAGACAGTTCAACCTTTTGAGAAAATAGCCTTTGGGGCGCCTTTTGCCTTAAAGAGGAAGTTCTCGGGAACAAAGCGGGAAAAAGAAGAAGAAGAAGAAGAAGTTGAATGAAAAACTACTAAACATTGGAAGGGGGAGGAGGAGGGGGG
>ML739213.1:0-45561 GCA_009193565.1 Aspergillus coremiiformis | reverse complement strand
TTCTCTCTCTCTTCCCCTCTAACCCCTTCGCTTGTTTCCCCCTACTTCCCAACCCATCGGTCACTCCTTTGTACGTGGTCCACATCGACAGAGCTCTCTCTTTCGTTGCTCCTCACTCACTCCCCGCCATTCCTTCAATCCTCCAACATCGGCGCTGAAACCCATAAAACGACTCTCCTGCCCAGTCCGATCGAGTATCAATATTACACCCCAGGAACCTTCTGCCGCAGAGCGAGAACGTCCCTTCTTTTTTTCCCTTTTCCTTTTTCCTTTTTTTTCTTCTTTCTTCTTTCTCATTCACCTCTTTTCTCTACTACCCTGCATTTGTGAACTGCCGAATGGCACTGGAGTAGCTTGCTAAATCAACTGGCCTAAAGTACAATCAAACCCCCCCCCCTCCCCCAGTCGAGACCGTCAGCAAATGCGATTGAAGCTTGGGTCTTCATCCATAAAGGATTTTGAACAATTGGGATCAGATTCATTCTAAACTGGTCATGGCCTACTCGTTGAACGTGAAAAGCAAGGTAGCTGGCACGGGCTCGTCCCTCCGAATCACACCCACCAATTCTCCAGGTTTAAGGCCACCGCGGACCCCCAACAAAGTACCTCAGCATCAATCGACTTTATCCCTACAAACCGTGATCGGAACGACCACGACTTCTCCTCATGGATTTTCCAGTCATGACCAGAGCAAATCATTTGCGCTCTGCGCTGGTTCAGCAGCTGTTCTGGTGGAATTGGCCGAGGAGGGCAATGTGAATCAACGATTTTTCAGAGCACGTCCCTCCGCCTCGAGTGTTCACCCGGTTACTTCATTTTACAATCAGTCCACTCCGCCAAGCACACCAGATGCTCGTGCCAGGCCTCTCTCCGGCGTCAAGCCAACAGTCCATAACACCGTTTTTAACGGCTCTCCAGCCAGTGAATTAGCCGAGAGTAATAGCAACCGCCCCTGGTCATCAAGAGAACGGGTAAAAGCAGTCACGAGCGTCTCGATCAGCCCGAATGGACGATTCCTTGCTGTGGGCGAGGTGCGTCGCGAGAAACCCCGTCCCATCTCGCATCAGTGAAGGATGCTTGCTGATATTCTTCTAGACTGGATACAGCCCTAGAGTTTTGATCTTCTCAACAGCAAAAGATACCCCTTCCGATGTTCCACTCTCGATCTTGACCGAGCATACCTTCGGCGTCCGAGGACTGGCCTTCAGCTACGACTCTCAGTATCTGGCTACGCTTGGCGACACAAACGACGGCTTTTTATTCATTTGGCTGGTTAATCTGAAAAGTGGTGCCGCAAGGCTGCACTCAACCAACAAATGCATGTCTTCTATACGGGACATGTGTTTTATGGGCCAAAATTTAATCACGTAGGTCTTACACAGGCGCTCAATGAAATGATGAAGATGAGGGAGCACTAAACCATCTGTAGGGTAGGAGTTCGACATGTGAAGGTTTGGAGGTTGCCGGACGCAAGACCAGGGTCGCCTACCAAGTCTCGCCTGAATGTGGAGTCGGCCCCTAATTCCCCAGGTTTTGCACCAAGAGCCTTGTCTGGGAGAAATTGCTTACTGGGGTCCTTGGCAGACAGCACGTTCACAAGTGTGGCCACCGTTTCAGATCGTGAGGCCGTGGTAGGCACAGATACGGGCGCCCTGTGCCTACTGAATGACGGAGAGGGTTCTCCAAAAATATCCCTCGTAGAGAACGTTGGTTTCAGCATCACTTCCTTGATGGTCGACTCCGATCGTTCCTATGTATGGGTTGGTGGCCGAGGAAAGCGGATGCAGAAATACTCCTTTGACGCTTTGCGATCATCTGCCGCGCCGTTATCTCCCAGTCCTTCCGATACTTCCTCGGGGGAACAGAAACTCAGAGGGCCAGCCATCACATGCATGGGTTCTCTCACAACCCATATGGTGACAGTTGATACCACCAGAGCGATTCATATTTACCCCATCACTGCGGTGGATAATGATGATGAGCAGAGTCATGTCGAGACGACATTGCTAGCTCATCGAGATGCCGTGCTTGGCATCGGCCCGTTGAAAGTACCAAATGATCTCGAGGCCGACTTCTTCACGTGGTCGTGCAGAGGGAGAGTGAATTTCTGGGACTGTCACGGCAAGTGCCAGGATTCCCGAATCATCTCTCTGGAACAGGTTCCGGGCGTAGACGAGGACGCTTCCAACGAATTGAAGGTAGTAAGGGCCACAGATGAGATGGATCTTTTCGTTTCGGGTGATAAATTTGGGGTCTTACGGGTGCTAGACGGACAGTCCTGGAAGTGCATAGATGAAGTACGAGCCCATGGAGGTGAAGTCACTGATATTGCGCTGAACGCAGCATATGACTCTTGTCTCATTGCTAGTAGCGGACGTGATCGCATGGTGCAGCTTTTTCAGAAAACTGAAGGCGGCCTAAAGTTGATCCAAACGATGGATGATCACGTAGGGGCTGTCGGACAGGTCCTCTTTGTGAACGATGGAGAACAACTTCTCTCATGTTCTGCTGATCGGACGGTGCTCATCAGAGACCGTGTGACCCGAGAGGCCGATGATGGTGTCTCTATTGCTTACTTGATCACCAAGGCCATCAGATTGAAATCATCTCCTGTGTCTATGACCTTGTCTGCGGATGACGCAGATATTATCATCATATCTACCGCGGATCGCTGTATACATCAATATGAGATACCCTCCGGCCGCCACATGAATTCTTTCCGAGCCGTGGATTCTGATTCAAGTGATACGGTTGTTATGGGTGCATTGACGGTAGCTGGGGAAATTGTGGGACAGAGTCCGAAGCTACTTATCGGAGTGTCGAGCACTGATAAGTCAATTCGTGTGTATGATCTAGACCGAGGCGTGCTGCTCACTGGTGAATTCGGCCATGCCGAGGGTGTCAGTGATGTATGTTTGCTCGAAAGGCGCGCTGATCCGTCCAGTCAATCCGTCGTACGCACATTGATCAGCTCAGGCATTGACGGTGTTGTGATGATTTGGAATATATCGGTACAGCCCCTACAGCCCCAAGAAATGACAAGAACCATATCCAAGGATGAAGATGAGGGTGCGAAAGAGACGACACTCTCCAAGCCTCTTATACGCAAAATATTGTCTAGGAATGAGCTTGCCGAATTTCGACAGGAGAATGGAGGAGGAAGCTCCACACCTACACGCGAGCAATCGCCGTCCTTACTTCGCAAACTATCAAGACTATCTCTCGCGCACTCGTCAACGAAGAATGGAAACGCTACACCACCGACACCCACCCCAGCGTTAACACGTGGCTCTAGCACTCGTCTCGAGAGGTCACGTCGGACACCGTCGCCTCCTACTCCCAAGTCGACTCCCGCGCAAAAGACCAGCAATTTAAGCCACAGCAACCACCGCTCACCGCTCGACTTTCGATCCCGCACTAGACACGGTGGAAAAACTGAGGTTGGGAGCATGCACATGTCTACCGAGCAAGTCTGCCGTACCCTGAGAGCCTACCGAAAGAAGCTCAATGGGACGAAGGAGAACCCACACACTCAAAAAGAATTGGAACGGGAACTGGCGCTTACGCTTCGGGTCCTACACTCTCGAGGGAAAGGCTGCGAGAGTACTGAGACGGAGACCGACAGCAGCGGGAAAGAAAATGAAATCCCGAATGCACTCTCAGTTCGTGATCTTGGTGTCCATCTTCCGCGTCGGGTCTCTTCGACTCCTAACATGAGTAAGAGTCAGTTTCCAACCTCTCCCAAGGCTCGCTCACATGAAACCGAGGAGCGATAAATATTGTTTATTCCGCTCTTTTACGTCGTTGAACGCTCTCGTTACATGTCGAATTTTCTTTCCATTGTTTGCAGCTTTTTTCATTTTCATTTTCATTTTTTTAGACGCGTCTGTTGGATTGTGAAGATTGCTATATGGGTCTAGGTATTATCAGTCGTACTTCGCATGAGCAAAGCGAAGGTTCTTTCATTGTGGGTTACTGTTTCACGGGGTGCATTTTTCTTGCATTGCTGGTGTTTACTTGCTATTCTTGTCTCTTTTCTCTTTTTCTTTCCTCCCTTCCGTTTCTTTCGTCTTTCGAGCGCTCTCTAACAAGTCCCGTGGAGTCTTGGGATATGGTGCCCATCTTTTCCAATCATTTTTTTGTTTCCTTTTCTTCTATACTGAGCGTTCACAACTGCCCCGCTCTTTTGATCGTTTGTATGGTTCCATCATTACTTCTCTTTTTGGTTTCCCTTTCTTTTCCTTCGTTCTATTTCCCAGTGGCCTTCTTTACTCTTCCTACACAAGTTAAAAATGATACCCAATCTTTGCCGCGGTTCTGAGGGGCCTCGTGGACTCCAGGTTCCGAACCCCATTTATATATGAACATATCCCGGTGTTATCCAGGCCTCTTTGGTAATGGATTGACGCCCATTCTCTAGAATCTGCGGAAGTAGATTTTTCTATCTGCATGTAAGGATCTTGATCTCGTCCACTGGCATGCTGTGGAAGCTTTACTGACTGGCCTCGGAGATCACAAGATGACCTCCTTCAACCTTTGAGCGTGGCATTGAAAGGTTCGGCAGATAATCGGTAATTCATGCCGAAACTAATTCATCGATGGGCTTCTTGATCTCCACAGGTTCCCCCGTCTCCGGATTCCGCTCGGGTGATATGCTATCTATCGTTACCCCGTACTTTGCAAAGCATTGGCCCTGATCAGTTCAACGGTAACCAGACAGCACCAACCTGCGACCACCTTATTATCCTACCTTGATAGTGTGAATCGACTGTTAAATCCTAGAAAAACGTACTGAGATGGACCGCAACTTATCCTGACCTAATTTCGCCTCTGACCAAAGCATCGGTCATCCTGGACGGGTACATGGATGTTAAGTAGATCCGATCAGTCATATCCAGAATAAATGGGCCATGGCAAAGACGATCTTGAAACGTATATCGTACCGTCTCTGTTATGCCCGGCGCTACCAGATACTTCTAGACTCGACACGCGCCCTGTGGATTGAGCGCCACTGCATGAAACCCACCGAATACATTGGCTGCGGGTGGGAGCTAGCGATCAGGGTAAACTTGATAGAGGAAATATTCTGCAGATCGATCCTACTCAACAGCGGGTGGTTGTACGGAGTAGATAGTTGAGAAATTTTCGGGCTCGATTCAAGTGGCTGGCTGTATTGTTGAGGTCGAGGTTATTTTTGTCTTGTTCTACGGTTACTAGCTTTGATTAATTTCGGGTTTCGCGCCTCTCGACGCTCGGGGGATCTCGGTTGGTTAGGAAAAGGAAATTAAAAATAGAAGGGAAAAGTGGTATTAAGAAATGTAGCTAACGCCTTCCATAAGGGAGATGGCCATATTCGGTGCCAAGTGTACGGAGTATGCACAAAGTAATAGTTTCTCGGCTTACGGGGCCCAGAACCACTGGCAGTGTTGGGTTTCTCGGTTGGGGCCCTCCAACCACGAACCGCACCCCGAGGACTGAGCCTTATGATTGTTGAGATCCATCGGAACGCTGCAGGTTTGCGCTCGGATCGCTGGGTAGTTCGTAAAGAGACCCTTTTGACCAGAGGGGGATTCGACTTTCAAGGATAGACAACGCATATAACCTTGCACTGCGGTTGCCCGACGTAAAAAAAAAATAAAATATGTACGGAGTACTCCGTGTTGATCACTTGAAATCTGGAGAAGCACACCGTGAAATACGCCCTCTCGAAGACGGCTTTGCATATGTCCAATTAGGTCTTATCCGCGGGCTCGCTGATTGATCCCGTCCCGACGGTCACTGGAGGATCGGCAGGTTCGCCGCCGTCTGCGGCAGGTAGTGCGGAGATCTCGCCCGACCGGACACGACCAGCAGACGAAGTGGTCAACTCACTCACCTGACGTTCTTTGTCCCCGAATTAGCAAGTTTGATGGGGAATGTGGCTGGACAACTTGAAATATATATTAAAAAAAAAACCACTCACCTAAATCGCGGATACGCTGTCGCAGGATCTGATTCTCCCTCGTGAGCATTGCGGCTTCGGCCTGGTAGAACGCTCCTTCGTCTCGCCGCGCCGGGCTCTCACTGGTGCCCGCAATCCACTCCGGCCCCTCCGGGCCGCGGGGTGCATCGGTCAGTGGTCGGAGACTAGGTGACGCTGCCTGGCTCGACGGCCGTGAGGGTCGGCGAGAGGTAAATTGCGCCGACGTTCGACTGCCGCTGCCACCCGAGACCGGAGGGATCATAGGGAAGGCAGTGCGGTCCGAATCGTCGATAGCCGTACTCTGGGAACCCTGGTGTTGTTGTTGCTGCAACTGCTGCAGTTGAGTTTGCTGCGTTCGAATCATATGTAAGAGTCGATTCTGACCAGGATCCATATTAGTTGTCCATTATCGACAGGGGGGAGGGTGGCGATTTAGCCGCCGTGGCAATGATACGGTGACAGTCGGGATCATACCACTTGGGCTTCTTGTTCCTGCTCTAATTCTTGATGCAGCTCCCCCAAGGAGGGGGCCCGTTGGTGATGCGGGTCCCCGGTCGCAATAATCGGGCTGCCTCCGAGACTGGACGGGCTCGACGTCCGCAGTCCATGATGGCCTAATGAGGAGCGATGGTCGGACGGAGACATCGAATCCCCAGGCGGCTCATTATTCGTATTCAGGTTAAAGTTGGCACCGGCCGCGGACCGGCGTCGCTCTGGCCCCGACACGCCTGCACGAGAACTGCGGGACGGCCGACGAGGGACGTCGATGGTATGATATTGGTTGTTCTGATGATTAGTGGTATTACTCATGACAGCCGCTGCAGGGGAGAACCCGGAGGAAGAAGAATGCTGCTGCGCCGGCTGGGCGTCAGAAGAAGTGGGGAGATTCCGTGCTTGACGCGGGGAGGCAGAAGAAGAACGCGACGGAGGAAGAGAGTTGATATCAGGGCACATTCTTTGTCAGACCGGACGAGGTGTAGAGCGTGTGTGATCCAAGTATGAGATGGTATTGACTACCAGCGCTTATCCGAGAATGGAGAGAACGTTTCGAGTTGTCAGATCTTGTCAACGTCAACGTCAATCTAACCAAAAGTACTGCTACTTTCACTGGACCAGGTGGAGGGATCTCGATCTGGTAGGCGGTCAAACAGTCCCCATTGGTTAATACCGTCAACTAGTCTTAAGGTACTCCGTACTCCGTATCCGTAGTCACTCCACCCGTGACGGGCAAACGGAGTGTACGGAGTAAGTACCTAGTCTTTCCGAGACGGGAATCGTTTCTGCCAATGAAATCCCGAAAGCAGCCGGCGGAAAAGCGTCGATCATTTTTTAGAGAGTCCACATGATCAGATCAGGCATCTCTTCCATGGGAATTCTAGAAGTTGAGACAAAAAATAGGGACTTCGTATTGTAAGGTTCAACCCGTTCAGCAAATCTGTTTTCACCGAAGCCACCAAACTTTACTCCGTACCTCGGCCCTACCCAGAGGAGTAGACTAACGTAGACTACTTCGTAACTTGTCAGTCATCAGTCCAAATAAGTGGTAAGCACTAAGTAGGTAGATAGTACTTCGTACTCCGTACTCTCGTACACCTTTCGCCTATGGGATGACTTGGCATCCAGCCTTGGCTACCCGACTCATGTTACTAGTCCTCCTTGGCTGGCTAATGCTTGTTCTCGCCGAGAAACCTATCACTAATATGAATAATTGGTGTTGGATGTATGTATGTACCGACAATATGTGGCAATTGAACGTGTCTACGAAGGATAGGTGGTACTTGGTATAAACCTCGGTCTCTAAGATATCAAGTTTCGGTGCTTTGCATAAATTATGAATTCCAAGTATATTGTTGTAAACTTTGTTATCGACGGTACGTCCCAATAGTAGTCTATCGATGGCATGCGATCACAAAGAAAATTCGTGTGAAAAAGTCTTCCTTGACAGACTTCCTTTAGTAAAGAATTCTAGAAAGAAAAAAAAACGAAGCAAAGCATTCTTTCGTTTTCTTTGTTCGCTGTGATTCTCCGTACAATACGTCCATACAGGTTGTGTAGACGCTGATCAAATTCCTCATTTCCTTCCAAATCATAAGCAATTTGACGTCACTTGCACGGTTCCCCCCGACAAAGTTGCCCCATGGGACAAGAAAGGGTCCAGTCAGAGTGGATCCTACTACTACTACTACTACGACTACGACTACTACGACTACGTACTAGATACTACGTATGTCGTAGGCTACTAGTCGACGACTAGTTCTTTATGATGCTATCATCCCGGTTAAATTAAGATGCCTAACCAGTGGCCAATGAACATAATCGGGTTATTACCTTTACTCATTTACCGGCCGCCATCGGGTTCGTGGCTGCTGATGCCGACTCCTTGCATCGGACGCAATGAACTCAAGTCGAACCTCCTTGACAAACAACCTTGTACTATAACGTCGTGCAATAATTTCCCTCAAATTACTCCGTACTCCCCAGAGTCGTGTAATTGAATCTCACCGAAAAAGAAACGAAATGAAAAGCAATTCAGACTCACTGCATAAGTGATAACAAATCTGATGTGGGACATTCATTACTATACTGTATGCCAGTACATAGTACGGAGTACGGAGTACATAACCATAACATACATACACACATAACATTAGTAGTCCCGTGCCATGCCCTGTTGTCCCGAAGCGGGCATTCCTCAACACTTCCATTCAATTTGGCCCAGAACGCCCCATACTAAGTGTGGAAGTGCCGAAACCACCTGGACTTTCTCCTGTTGCGGAATGTTATTCTGTATGTTATTACCAGGCTTGTTTACCGTCAGTGAGGACTCTATCCGCTTCCAACTTGGTATCATGACCAGGAAGTCAGATCTCGCAGCAAGAGCGTGGCAAGTGGACATTGGGAATGCAAGTGGAATGCGTCTCTCTCCATTAAAACAAATGCATTTAGGCCAAATGAGTGGAGATGATCAATTTCAGGACAATTAAAGAAGCTTTTAAAAAGTTTCAAACTTACAATATAATCAAATGAAATGAGATCGAACAGTACGAGTTACTCCATACTGACGTTTAATTTATTCTGGTACTCAACATCATTAGTAGGTAGCTGGTACCTTAGGGCTACTTCAAGTTACTAGTACTGTAGTATTTCTTCCACTTGGTTCCTTACACCATTCATGATTACCCCCATACTTTCCCTTTTTGGTGACTGCCCAATTGAGCTGCAAAGAACTACTTCTACGACTACTTGGATTTCTCCTACTCTTACTACTTACCAGTAGTACTCCTACTACCTACACTACTCCCGTACATCGACTTTTCTTCTCTCGCTCGGTCCCATCTTTTTCCTTTTCCTTTTCCTTTTCGATTTCTTTTTTCTATATCCTCTCATATCCTTCCATCTCTTCCCACTTCCCCCCCCCGACTTCAATCCGTTCTCCTCTTTTCCGTTTTCATAGTACTTCTTCATCTATTCTCTCTACGCTTCGTCCACTCTCCACTTACCTCCGTTGAAGAGGTCAGTCTTCCCTCTGAGGTCCCCTGTTGCTGTATCCTTATCCGGTTATTGCTTCATGTAAGGTGCACCAGTACTTCCATCCGTACTTCCAACTTCCCTCTCTTCATCCCGCTCAACCTTCGACCTTCTCTGTCTTTTCCCTTATAATTCTAACAAAATATCTCACAGAAATAAAGCATGGCTCCTCATCCGGACGAAGCCATAAACAGGCATGAGAGACTCCATGACTCGGAGACCTCCTCCTCCACTCAAGACGATGGAGGATTTGACTCTCCCGAAAAGGAGGTTGAGCCATCGCTACGCAAACCCCAGCTGGGGCTGGCAAATGATCCTGCCGCTGGAGCGAGTCTTCATCAGCTAGAGAACACCGCTTTGGAGAAGGTCGAGTTGACAGAAGAGGAGTGCTATGATCAGCTAGGCTACGCTTTTCCCAGCTG
The DNA here is from genome assembly GCA_009193565.1 of Aspergillus coremiiformis. Lineage (NCBI taxonomy): Eukaryota > Fungi > Ascomycota > Eurotiomycetes > Eurotiales > Aspergillaceae > Aspergillus > Aspergillus coremiiformis. The sequence continues at coordinate 35,649 of ML739213.1, read as the reverse complement.
GAGGAAATGGATGATCATCTCCGTCATTTTCCTGGTCCAGGTTTCGATGAATTTCAACACCAGTTTATATTCAAATGCCCTGACGGGAATCTCGGAGGAGTTCGGCGTGAGTATGCAGGCTGCCCGTTGTGGTGCGATGATTTTCCTGGTGCTCTATGCATTCGGTTGTGAGCTGTGGGCTCCGTGGAGTGAGGAACTGGGTCGCAAACCAATTCTTCAAGCGAGTCTGTTTCTCGTCAATATCTGGCAGCTTCCCGTTGCCCTCGCCCCGAATTTCGCCTCAATCATGGTTGGCCGTGCGCTAGGTGGTCTCAGCTCCGCTGGAGGCTCGGTCACTCTAGGTATGATTGCAGATCTGTGGGAAGCCGACGACCAACAATACGCGGTGGCCTGTGTGGTCTTCTCGTCGGTGGGTGGCTCAGTTCTTGGGCCAGTGGTGGGCGGTTTTGTGGAAGCATACCTACCATGGCGCTGGAACATCTGGATCCAGCTCATCTTTGGAGGATTTGTCCAGGTTGCGCATTTGTTGCTCGTCCCCGAAACCCGAACAACGATCTTGATGGACCGGATTGCCAAGAAGAAGAGAGAGAGCGGCGAAAACCCTAATCTCTACGGTCCCAATGAGCTCATCCCCTACCGAGAACGTTTCTCTATGAGGGAGATTCTGATCACCTGGGTCCGTCCGTTCAAGATGTTCTTGACGGAGCCCATCGTCCTCTGCCTGTCCCTCCTGAGTGGATTCAGCGATGCCCTGATCTTTATGTTCATCCAGTCGTTCGGTCTCGTGTACAAGCAGTGGAATTTCAGCACTGTGGCTTTGGGCCTGTCATTCCTTCCGATCCTCGTGGGTTATTTCATTGCGTGGGCGTCCTTCGTCCCCGTGATCAGGAGAAACGTCCACGAACGGCGGATGCGCCCTGACGACGAGCATACCCAATACGAATCCCGGCTCTGGTGGCTGTTGTATACGGCCCCATGTCTGCCCATTGGCTTGATTGGCTTCGCGTGGACGAGTCTGCCCCAGACCCACTGGATCGGGACGATGGTTTTCTCGGCGATTGTGGGCATTGCTAACTATAGTATCTACATGGCGACTATCGACTACATGGTCTGCGCCTACGGGCCGTATTCGGCCTCTGCGACGGGTGGAAATGGATGGGCCAGAGATTTCCTCGCTGGTGTTCTTACTATTCCTGCCACTCCATTTTACCAGAGTAAGTGATACGCCCGAGTAACGATGTTGCTGGATGTGCAGCAGGCGCTGATAAGAATTGTCTAGACATTGGCGGAAAGTACCACCTGGAGTACGCATCTACGATTCTATTCTGTATCTCATTCGTGCTCGTGGCCGCCGTGTATGTGATCTATTGGTACGGACCCACCCTGCGCAAGCGTTCGCTCTTCGCCCAGCAATTGTCCGACGCCCGAGTCGAAATGCAATCCCACGGCCGCCGGCTGTCGAAGATCCCCTCTGGTTCCCGCGCGAATTCGTTTGCTCGATCCCAGCAGAACTTGCGCATCCGCCACACCCTTGGAAGTCGCCAGGGCAGCTATATTGGATCCCGCCCGGGTTCCCATGCCAACTCTCGCATAAATTCGCGCGCCAACTCACGCCGCAACAGTCTTACTCGTTAGACTGGGACGTCTTGTTATCTCTGCGACCTTGGCCTGGGGCTGATCGAGTTGTGTGATGACGATGTTACGGATACGATTGATGAAGGTTCCTCCTTTCCGGGAGGGCCTTCTGATTCAATGACAGTGCGGCGGATCTTCTCAACTTTTTTTTTTTTGCCTTTTTCTTTAACAATTTCCTTTCTTGGGTTAACATTCATTGAGAGGGGGGATGTATGGGTACTATGGACGTTGGTTTCTGTTTTGGAAAAGGGCATTCGCGCTTGATGGGATGCGTTCGAGCGACCGTACGGCTGATTGCATGTCAATGGGCTTTAATTTCATGTTCAATCTTATTTGCCGGGTCTTTGCTTTCTCCATTCTCCGTTCTTGTGTATGTATCGAATTTTGATTCCCAAACACGATCGATCCAGAGGATTGCTGCTTGCGGCCAACGAAGTCGTGGTATAATGGAAACTTGAAATACTTGAAGGTTCACTCGTCCTCGACCTTGTGTCCGTGGCTGCCGTGTTGAAGCGCCATGGGTGGTTGGACGTGCAATCAATGTAACCCTCCGCGAGAACTATCGTTAAATCTCCCGGTATAAATCATGATGATGATGATGGATTTATCCGGATTCAACGGTCTCGGAACCTTATTCCTCTCTCGAGTGTAACCACATCATGCAGCATTCGGTGCAGATACCCGGTGAGTCGTGGCTGGGGTAACTTTACGGATTCTTGCGTTCGGAATGGAAGGGTCTGGATCTAGCCCAAGCTTATCTTCCCTTCAACGGTGTGAATTGTGGGAGTCTAGACTGTACTATACATTCTTTGGCGGTCCTACATGGACGGTTCGAGCGAGATGAGTGAAGTTCAACAAAACCACCGAACTACTTCCCCACCAGCCCAAAGAAGAAAATTATGATATAGACGATGTTAATATACAAGCGGCAATCATTCCCATTGCCTTTTATAACCCCGGCGAAGGAGAAAAAGAACCGCATTTCTTCCCCTGATCCTGTTCCACCGACCCCATCAATTCCGCCGCTTCGTCGCAATGCTGCGCCATGGTGAGATCTTTATCCGTCAGACCGCGAGGCTGGTGCGTGGTCCAGTGGATATCGACTGAGCCGATTCTCTGATTTCCCTTGTGAGTGTTTATTTTCTTTTTTTGGAGTTGGACGAACTCACGAGTGTGATTGTTGCGTGGTGTTTCTGGGTTGCGCTTTGCGATGCGACGACATTGACGAAGCTCTGTGGTTGGGTGAGTTACTTAGCTTTCTGTTCTAAGCTGGAGATAGGGAGGTTGGTCTGGAAGGAAACCTCCCCATCTCTTCCCTAGAGGGAAAGAAAGAAAGAAAGAAAGAAACCATACCACCGCCTTAAAATACGACCTAAAATAATACGTCTTCTTCACCCCCCTCCCCTCCTCATCTAAAGCCCATCCTTGCTGTAGCAGTGTGCCCAGCTCGGGTTGTAATTGCGTTGCGTCGGTGCCTCGCGCGAACTGCGGTGTTGTGGCCATTGTCCTTGAGCTGTGGGAGAATATTCGTGGGGTTTGTGAGAGTGTCGGAGGGCTTTTGGTGGGTGTGCGGAGAGATCGCGATGCGGATGTCAGGTATATGCGCGGGATGGGTCGGCAGTGGTGGTGTTGGCGGATTGAGCGCCCGAGTTGCGATGTCGGCTTTCCGCTGGGTCGGTGGATTGTCCTGTACACGGTGTTCATGTTTGTGGAGTGATGACCTGGCGGACAGTTCATTCTTCGTTGTTGTAAATTAGTGGTGGATTGATTTGGTGCTGGATTGCCGCTTTAGGGGCACGTGACTGTGGGGGAATTGTTTGAAATGTTGGTTGTTGGGGATTGGGAAGTGTTGTTTGAGATGTGGTGTTGTCCATGTTGAGGACTTGTGTTTGGAATGTTGGTTGGTAGTAGGGAGGTAGAGTATCGTCTATTGGTGTGCTGTAGCTTGGTAGAAGATCATTATGTGTATAATTAGTAGTAAGGTGAGTACAACTTGGAGCTGTTCCAGATGGTTAATTTCTCTCTTGAATATCTTGAAAGAGCAACTTCTTAGTCTTTATACCCGCTATCTCTGTGTGTCAGATAATGGGCCAATTAGGTCTGGCACTAAAAGATTTATAGACGTCGGGTCTTCCATCCATTGCTCTAAACAGGGCCGCTCCGAGAGTACCTACCGTACCTAACCACTGGCATCAAAGAACTTGAAGCTCATTGTTCATTGCTACTAGATCAGTGGATGTCTGTAGCCCCGAAAGGATATTGATCGTGTGCTACATTGGAACAATCAATCTAGCAATTATTCACAAAAGGGAAGCATTCTCTTCTATTCAATCAACGGCTCCTACGTACCGTACCTGGATAGGCCGTAGTGTCTAAGCACTATGTATACCTCCACCTATGGAGTGTCACGAACTTGAAGATTTGTACAGACGGGATGTTGGTCCCTTTAATAATTGAAGTATAATTTGGAATTCAAGTATATAAGTGCCTTCACCTGTTGTGGTGCCCCGGTCCTGTCAATTTCTTTATAGGATTGATGTATATCCAGTTCAGTATATCGTAACATCTCTCGTCCTTCTGATTACCCTCCAACCTTCAGTTTCTTTGCCCGACGTTCTCTACAGCAAGAGATGGGCTCATACAATGCCGAAATCTGGTTGCCATTGCCCGACCTTTGCCCAGGGCCCGGGAAATCTTAAAAGGTCTCTTTGTATTAATGACGCACGCAGCGAATTACACTTTTCTTTCATCGTTCTTCAGTATTTATTAAGTTATTTATCGTCCGGGGCCTGTCTCCCATGCAGAATGAAGGGCGACTTGTCTGCAATGCAGTGCAGGAGAAGGGTTTATCTCGGCAATGCAGTGCAAGGCCGTCCAGCTTGAGCTGCTCGTTCGACGGCGACCACGTGAGGTTATCATCCTTCTCATTACAGTTTTCCTCTTTCTGAGCCCCTTCTCTCTCCCACGAACCAGCTATAATGCCCCTGTCAATACCGCGTACTCGAACCCGATTCAGAGCACGGACTGGTCTCGCTTTGCTTACGTTCAATATGCCACGACGACTGACTATCTCTGCAACTCGGTTATGATCTTTGAAGCGTTGACGCGCTTGAAAAGCAAGGCCGAAAGATTGCTGATGTATCCAGCGTACTACCCCGTGGATGAGAATTCCATTCAGGGTCAGTTGCTGCGCAAAGCCCGGGATGAGTACGGGGTGAATCTCATGCCGGTTCAATTGCACGGCAGAGAAACTGAGGATGGTACGGATATATGTGGTTGTTATCTTCTTCACAAAGACTGATCCCCGTTTCAGAGACCTGGGCGTATAGTTATACCAAGCTCCTCGCATTCAACCAAACCCAATACGACCGCGTTCTCAGCCTTGACTCTGACGCGACACTCCTTCAGGTGAGTCCCCGGCGGAACTCTTGTGCTGTCACCCATACCAGAGAGAGCTGACTCTCTATCTCCTCTTGCCCGTCTAGCCCATGGATGAACTGTTTCTGCTTCCCTCGTCGCCTGTTGCAATGCCCCGTGCGTACTGGTTCAATACCACCGACCTCAGGTTAAGCTCCCAGGTCATGCTGGTTCAACCCTCAGCGTTCGAGTTTGACCGCATCATGAAGAGCGTCGACATAGCCGGTCCGTCAACCTACGACATGGATATAATGAATAACTTATATAAGGGGAACGCCCTCATTCTGCCTCACCGGCCTTACGATTTGTTAACCGGAGAATTCCGCCGCGAGGATCATTCTCTGTATATGGGCAACTCGCTTGAGCAGTGGGATCCCAGCGTGGTCTTAGAGGAGGCTAAGTACATACACTTTTCGGATTGGCCAATTCTCAAGGTAAGCACATTGCACTACCCGTATCCACCCACACGGATATATCGTGTGCGCCGATTTGTCTAGGGGTAACATATCCTGACCATGTTATACTATCTGCAGCCATGGTTCCAGACATCCGAGGAGACGATTGAAGCACAACAACCCACTTGTAACACAAATACCACCACGGGCGAAGAGATTTGTCGTGCTCGCAATCTCTGGCGAGAGTTCTATAGCGAATTCGTGAAGAGGAGAAAGGTATGAGAGAGCGATCTGCAGGCCTTTGTCCCCATGGCTGGATAGGCTGTTAAAATATACATATACTAACGTGCGTGGGCGCTGTCTAGGATATCTGCGGTTTAGATATATACGAGATACCCTATTGAGTCTTTCTCTATTGGGTTTCACAGGCTGGTCCGGCAATCCCGTCCCTGGGGAGGAAAGCATCCTATGAGCTGTCGGTCATGCATATTATGCCACCGTCCTGTAAGCACGTTAACAGGGTATAATAACACTCTGCTAGAGCAGTGCAGGATAACCATAGATCCAACCGATAAGCAAGACAAGTAAATGTTCGGCATGTGCAGTGGAACTCCATGGACCAAGAACTTCCAGCTGTATGATCTTGTGGCTCAATTTCAAGGTAAGACTCGGTAACGAAGGTCTCAGCCACCAGTGGGTTAAAAGAACAACCTCGTTATTCAATCGATGATCGAAACCTCCAAATTCGGGCAGGTTATGTCGTTTACACCATGACACCATGACACCATCCAGCTCGAACAGCAGATCCGAGATAGCCCTCCGGAAGGTATCTTGAATTTACCTAACCTTCTCGAACATGATTCTACTAGTAGTACCTTCATTGGGATTTTGCACCCGACAAGCTATGAGCCTATAGTGGCTTTGGCAGTTCTAGCCTTGGTGTAGTGTGTGTATGTACCTGTGTGTGAGTCAGCCTCCAGTGTGCCTAAGAGTACCATTTTCTGAGGAGCTGATCAAGCGAGCAAATTATAGCGCTAACTGCACTTGTAGAGGAAGCAACTTACACGTTCTGGAATTGTTCCACCACGTGTGTTTTGGTCGGTTCGAACAAGCGAAGCTCGCCACGCAGTTCCAGGAGCACATGGTGATCATCACATTTCCGATCCCAGTGTTATTCTCAGCCCAACAGTCCCAGTTCACGGACGATCTGCGTTTGATATATGGCTCCATCTGTTTGTCACCGTGCTTCAACTCTGTCCTCCTTCACATCCTGCGGGCGAGCGAGTCAAGCTGCCCTGCCGCACTGCCTTGTTCTTTGGCGCGATGAGTCTTCCCGAGCTGATAACCAACTTAATATCCTTTCCTCAGATACCTCAACTCTCCAGAGCTCTCTGCCTGGGGTTTCCATTCTGAGGGAGTGTATAAGACCGGCAATCTCGCTGATCGACAGTGTAAACACTTCTATTTTCCGATGGGGTTTTAAACGGGCTGTAAATCGGATCTCGGACCTTCATCACTTTCTCTCGATCGTTTATCTGCCATGATGATTAACCCAAGGCTGTCGAGCCTCATACCCCACCGGTCTTCAAGTTCTGGGATTACAAGATTCCCAGTCTTCATGGGGAAACATGCCTGTCCCGCCCTCCCCTTTATCGAGGAAGGCTACATCCTGGCGGTCGCGGATGCACGATGTGATAATCGCATAGCGGCACTTGTGACTTCATCATGGCCGTAAGAGCGGTACTCTGCAGAACCTGATGGAAGATCTCTCGTCAATGCTTCCAGTGTATGTACCAAATACCACCACTACTTCGGATGTTGGGGGAGAAAGACGAGGTTCCGCGGATGGTTTTTGAGAAAGTTGCATTGAAACAGACCGTGAAACAGGCCTTTCTCTACTCCGTAATGTGTGAGTATTTGGGTTATCCATATAAGCTTAGGGCTTTCTCTCCCTTGCATAATAATCCTAATCCCTTGTCCATAGGATCCACGATATTGAGAGGCAGCAACTGGAAAAGTAGTAGCTATACGGAGCAGATCTCCGTGAAACCCAATCCATTAAACCATATCGGGGTTGTTAGTACTCTAATACAAAGTTTAATATAGCAAATTCTAAGTTTGGGATCCTAATAAGATTAAGTGGACCAACCTTCCGAAAGCTATCGACTGGATTATCAGTAGATAGTAGTCTAGCCTCAACGTATGTAACAACTTGAAATATTGACTCGAGACGGACCCTCTCTTCCTCTTCTGACAGGTTCGTAAAATTGCAACAGCACTGGCAGTTAGGGGTTGAAACGGGGGGGTTTTTTTTGATCGAGGCTGGGGATGAACTACATATGAAGGAAGAGATGTCAGTACTCTATTGGAATATAAGATAGTGATAATCGTGTCGTCATCGTCGTCGTCGTAGTAGTACTAGTACTAGTAGTAGTAGTAGTAACTTGAATAGTAGTAGTAGTAGGTAGTAGTACGGAGTACGGATAGTATTGGAGTACTACCTCTTAGTAGGATTACTACTAGTAGTAACTAGTAGTCAGCTGCTCAACAGGTCTCGTGCGAGATTCCCCGTGATAAGGTTGCCAGACAAGAAAAAGAAAGAAACAAAGTCAAGCTTATCAACAAACACAAACAACAAAAAAGAAAGAAAGAAACTCGAGAGAATACGAATTGACTTCCCAATAGTAAGACTACTTGAGATCTACAGGCTAGATGCTAGCTACAGGTATGTACGCCACACCGGACCCTATTCTGACAGCGATCGCCCTTGAAACATTGTCATCGTTCAACTAGTCAGCTAACTACTTAATAGTCTAGTGAGCGATGGATTAATTTCATTTCCATTTCCCCTAAATATCGACCCAATCAGCGGAGAACCGTTGCCCCCTGTGGAGACCTTCGAGGGGCTGAATGTCAGGGGTTATTCCCATCTTTCAGACTTTCAGCTTGTTGGGAGAATATTTACTCCGTATGGAGTACGGGGGGGGTTTCGTCATGGTTGCTCGCAGGATTTTGGCAGATATTCGATGCTAAACTATGCGTCAGTCCTGAACCCAGATCCGCGATGAATCTGTGCTGTCTCTCAATCCTCTCTCTGCCTCAGAATTCATCCTCCCTCTCCACTCCGAAGTTTCAGCTTTGCTCATCACCAACACCATCACTGCCGCGACTAAGGCAACAGTTTCCTTAGTCACAGACTAGTGTGCACTGGTACGTCTGGTTTAATTTTAACACAAAGAAAGAAGAAAAAAAAAACAAAACAAAAAAAAAAAATAAAAAAAAAATTGGCCATGACTCCGTTGCGGCTGGAACCTCATGCTTGTCTTCCTCCTCTCTCACTATCCGGCTTTTTTTCAGCTCTCCCCTACCAGAACTAGGTTGTCTTGGAGGACCATGACTTTTATTCACTCGATGGAGTAGTTGGATCCCCCCATGATTTATTGTACCGACCCCTCAATTCAGTTTCCCTCATTTATTTCACACACGACACGACTTCGGCCCGTCAGACAATCATTCTTGCTCTGGGATTGATATTTTAACTCCCATTCGATACCACATCTCTTCTTCTGTCCTCAGTTGGTGACCAATGCACCATCTAGTCGACATCGTGGGTCCTTACGATACTGCAATGCCAGTTTTCCCACTTTCTTTGGTGGAGAAAGACCTATCGCGTACCGCGCTCTTCTTTCTTTCTCACTTCGTCCATCGTTCAGCAGCACTCTGCTTGCGTCCCATCATACACCTTCCACTAGCCCCTTCCTCTCAATAGTGGTACAGTCTCGTCTAGAGTGCATGGCAAGAGGACCATCGCACATCTCGATCCGCACAAAGCCTATCCAAGTTTTAGGGTCTACGAAGAAAGCTCTCAACCGAGGACCGCAGAATGACACTGAATACGGACCCCTTTAATTCATCGGTCGGCGAACGCAGAGGCCAAATATTACCCCCTCTACAAACCAACTTCAGCCGTCCAGCCTCCCGACCGTCAGTTTTTGTAACTCGTCCCAATCGGCCACGACCGGAGGAATATCAAAATGATGGCGAGGCCGGCGAGCGCGTTCGATTGCACACCCCAGTCAGACGGCAGCCATCTAAATCAGGCTTGCGCAGCATCTTTAGCTGGGATAAGCCCCATTACAGAGAAAGCACTGACTCCAGGCTCTCTGGAATTGAGGAGGCACAAGACTCTGCATCGCCGATTGCCGCAAACCCAGGTGCACCAACCCTCGCAACATCCAAGACAACGTTCTCGATGCCAACAGTTGTGACTTTGCCTTCAGTGGATCTCAATCGTCCCAGGACTTCAAGATCTCGTCATAGAACCGGCGGCGATAAGCCAGCAGCGGGCGAAATCGGTTGGAAGCCTCCCCCACTCTTCCAAGCCTACCCACAAGCGCTCAAACATGACAGTCTCCTGGTCCCTTCCCTTTCTGCAGATTCTATTTTGCGGGTTCAAGCTACGTCTTCTGCGAAAAACTTCAGTGCTCGGGACGAATTAGCACGCACAGAGAGCCCAGCGGCTCGGAAAAAGGAGAACAAGGAGAAGAAAAAGCATATGCGCACCTTGTCCGAGACGATCGGCAAGACTGAGTGGTCTCCGAAGATCTATGTGCTGGTCACAACCGGCTACATTTTGCAGTACGCTGGTAGCGGGAAGTATGATCGACTGCCGGAGAAGATGTTGCAGCTAGGCCCTAAATCTGTGGCATTCGCTAGCGATGCGATCCCCGGCAAACATTGGGTGTTGCAAATTTCCCAGACCAACGATGAAAATAGTACCTCAACCGATATGCATCGGCACTTGTTCTCCCGTTTTGGCTTCCACCGTTCCCATGCAAAGCGTTTAACCCGAAGTCTCCTTCTAGTGTTCAACGCACCAGAGGAGATGAACTCGTGGCTTTTAGCGGTCAGGGCTCAGATTGAGGCGCGAGGAGGGAAGAAGTATGTCTCAGAGAAAGCGGGTGATGATGACACGGAGCCTGAGCTAGAGTCGCAACCAAGCACTCGACAGATGGTGAAGAAGGACCCTAACCGATTCTCCCAAACATATCTGCATCCTCAACCAGCCACCGATGATAAGGAATCTAGTGATCAATCTTGCCGAAGCTCGTATGTCTCGTTTAATCGCCGGTCGCAGGCCACGCAGCCCACTGCTGAATCACGCTCCGAATCCATTTCTACGGCCCACACGGAGATGACTTCACCCGTCAGTGGCCAGGCACGTTTCTACACCGGGGAAATCAAGCTGGAGGTAAATGGAGCTGGTTCACCTCCGAATGGCAGTGCCATTTCCACGGTCCTAGCTGCGCTAGATGAGCCGCCCAGAAGTCCAACGTTCTCGGGCTCGAAGGGAGAGCCCGAGTATCCTTCAAATACATCAAAAATCGCAGATACTGCGAACAATTCCCCGCCACAGCCAACAGAATCTGACCCCATTTTGCGAAGTGCTTCGCCGCCCGCCCCGAACTTCAGTGTTCCATCCTTCAGCAAGAGATTCACCGCAAGAATAGGACACGCCCAGATGGCGCAGATTCCTCGGTTTGGCTCCTTTCGTGGCGATGAGTCCCCTGCGGATGAGGTTGATACCATCTCTGCATTCCCGTCTCCGCCGCAGTCCATTAGCAGTGTCGCAATGAGCGAATCACATGAACAACTCGTGGCCTTCCGTGATTCCACACAAATGAGCCCTTTACGCATATCCAATTGTGAGGATTCGCCCGCCGATCCGACCATGCAGAACTTCAGGTTCCAGAAGGCTCCGCGTCCCTCGAAGAGTGCCACAGCAACATCAACCGCCTTCCAGTCCTCATGTCCCCCAAGCATTATTGAGCACGCCCATTCACAAATTGCACCATCACCTCCGCAGAAACACCATCGAGTTTCTGTCTTCCCCTCAGTTCCGCCGAATCGCCCTACGACTGGTCCCATGATACGTCGTAAGAGTATGCCCGGGCTTTCAGTTGGCCCGCCAGCCATGCCTCCTCCAGACTGTCCGTTACCAAAGATTCCTTCCCCGGTTGAGCCACCACTACCTAATATAGCTGCGCAATTCCCAGTCCCACGGATGTGCATATCGCCATCGCTGTCGAAAGGCAACCGACTGCGTCGGGAGAGCCTCACAGGTGCCTCTCGACCCATCCATACACCTCCTCCACTGGCGACACAAAGTCTGGGTTCTCGTTACCCACGGACTGTGAGCGGAATATAATATATTCTTTGATATTCCTATTCAACTATATCTCCAACTCTGATGACCCCATATGCATACAGAGAGCGATCCCTCTCCTTGGCTATACACCACTATTTCCTTCATCATTATACCGCTACGCAATAATACTTTCCTTCTAGTAGCCAGCTTTGACAGCCGGCAATGTCTAACCAAAATAGCTTGATACCATACTATACCACACTGCATCAGCGATCTCCTGATTTTCTTTATCATACAGCATCATGGTCCTTTCTCATTAGCATCTTTCCTTTTATCTCTTTTTCTTTGTCTCAAGTGTTATATCATCACCATCATCATAATGCCGTTATTCTCAGAACATGGTTCCTTTTTATTCCTCACAGCGCTGAACGAACCAGGATATCCCACGCTGCCAATTGCTTATTGCGTTTTGCTTATATATGATTGATTGTTTTGTTTGTGTTAAACATACCACTTCATATCGGTAATATGGGCTTTTCTTCTGCCATGCAGGTCGCAGTTAGAGTTATTTTTTCTTGCCAATCTAGTACTCTGGGAGCTAGTGTTCTTTGTCTTCAAGTTTGTCGAGTTTAGTGCATAAATTTTGAGAGGCCGAATCACTGTCTCTGGCGGTACTGCATTGAACTTTTCCACGACTTTCACAAACTCTTAAGTAGCGTGCCTATTGTTAAATTGAACTAGAATAGAATAGGTATATTAGTACTAAATAGTATGATCATGCTTGTGGAAATCCAATCCAATCCACACCACTCATATACAGAAGGTGAGGTTCAGGCAATACATATTACTTAATATATAATGGTACATTGGGTATCAAATACATAAACGTAGTTTCATGTCATTGGGAGGGGCCTTCGATTGGGTATTCGTGTCGGCTCGTATATTAGCCCCAGAGTCTTCTGCATCAAGAGGGAACACCTTCGTATTCCCATCCTTGAATAACTCTCTTCCCTCGTCTTGAATTGCGTCGGTTAGCGTTACACTTGATAAAGAGCGTCAGTGCGGTGATGATGCAAATCACAATTCCTGTGATGGCGGACACCAGGACTGTCCGCTTTTCCAGTTGTCTCGGATCTGAGGCATATGGACACCGGGCCCCAGGTCCACCAGTTACCCAACAAGACGTCATATCTAGGGAATTGAAGTCCAGCCAGATCTCGCGCTTAACTAGATCTGGAGATGCGGAATCAATAACGTTGCTTGGTTGGGTCAGAAGGTATCGGTAGAGATAGGTGTTCTCCAGGCTTGTACGAGGAACTCCCATAGTGGTGTTACCCGAGCAGGCATATAAGGAAGCATCGCTGTAGTTATATGGGGTGTTGGATATCGCCCAGGTATACGGCAAATTCCCGACTCGGCAGGCAACACGCCGCACATCCGTACAGTTGATGGCACGCCAATGACCACCAAGTGATATATCCATGACCGCACATCGGCCATGTTGGGGCGAATCAATATCTTCGGCCACGTCCGAGCCCTGAGGCTGTCCATTTGCCCATGCCCATGTAGAGGATAGCGAGATATTTTTGTACGGTACGACTGCTTTGTCAGCAGTATTGTTGAACAGAGTAGTGTTGAGGATTGGTGTCAACCCACACGCGGTTAAATTTACGACCCTATCTGACAATTGACGCAAGGCATCTGTGTCGCCCAAGCCTTGGGGTAGAGTCAGATTACTTGATACGGCCCAAGACGAGTTCACTTGAGATACCTGGGAGGTCCCTGCGTCATAGAAGCAGCTATAATCCAGGCCTCCATTATCTGTGGAAGGCGCAGGTACTGTGGACGTTAGATATCCTGGAGCGAAAATGACTTCGCTTCGGCCCACAGTCAAGTTGTAGTCCTCCAGCTGCGGATCCACCGAACCATATTCCAGAAGCAGACGGCGCTCTTTTGCAAGCTGCACATATTTTGTGCCGGGCCAACCATCGGGGGTACTTTGCGTACCGTCCGAGAGCTCGTAGGTTGTGAAGTATTCGGTTATAGGCTTGTACCCATCATCCACTTCATACCAGGACTCGTTCAGGTTACTGCGCTCTTTGGCCAGTTGCGACGGAGTGTAGATATAGAGGAAAAGCCGGTTATTCATGATCACGTCGACGTGTTCTGAAAGGGACGGTAGCTCGTCACCTGACACCTTTGTTGCAGGCTGCTTCGGGGCTGTGGCGCTGGCAGCAACATGCAGATTGAACGTGATGTATGTGATGTGTACGTTTAACTGGGAAGTGGTGTCTCGGTAGTAACCCTGGAAGATATCAACCAAACCGGATAACTCAAGATCTTCTGAGCACAGATAGGGGCCCAGCGAATAGACCGGCCACCCTGACGGGTTGGAAACGACCGTGGCATTCCCTAGAACAGCGCTGGCAGTTGGGGTGGGCGTTGTCGAAACGGTAACAACGGGGTCATTCTTCGGGACGGCTACTGGACAAAAGGTCCACGTCCGCCAGTCTACAGACCAATAAAGATCGACGATGAAACGGCGATAACCCACGGATAACAGGTTAGATATACATCTTTCAGCGGACTGTGTCTCGAATATATTGTTGCCAAAGCATGCTGCCGTCACGGATACGGCAGATCTGGTCAGATAATTGATTGGGATTTGACCGGCGACATCTCTCTCGCTCTAGGATATGAATTTTAGCACGTAGTCTTTTATTTTTCTTCTCTTTCTTCACCAGTTCTCTGTATACTTCAGCAACTTCACAGGAAGTGGGGGCGAGGGAGTCGTCAGTTACCAGAAAAACAGTTTCCCATTTCGTATTGATGAGAGATGACTGGTCCGGGTTGAAGGTTAATGACATGGAGCTACAGAGGGCAGGAGGTAGCCATTAGGTATAGAATGGTGAAGGAGGAGGAGAAGACGAAGAAGAAGAAGAAGAAGTAAAAGTACTGAAAAGTACTTCCAAGTACTGCTTCTCTATGGAGAAGGCGGTGCAAGTGGAGCCTGACCTTACCCTTTTGAGACGATGTGCATATTCTGCCTCCTTACGTAATGTATGCACTGTATGCATTGTATGCATTGATTTATGAAGTTTACTTCTGGCCAACTTTCAACTTCCAAACTTCCCGTCGATCCTCCCCCCAAGTACTTACTAACGACTAGTATTCCACCTTTGTTTTTTTTTTTTTTTTTTCTTTCCCTTTTTCTTTTTCCTCCCTGGCTGGAGAGAAATAGTGACCTTCCCCTCATCATTCTTTAATTGTCTCCGGCTCAATCGTCGTCGTTATTACTCCCAAAATGGCCATGCCCGGAGGGCCATCTCCCCAGCAGATTGCCGCCATGCAGCAACAGTTCGCTGCTGAAGCCGCGAGGCGTGGCATGACTCCAGATGAATTTGCTCAACAGCAGCGCGAACAGCTGAACGCTGAAGCTGCGAAGCATGGCATGACCACCGAGCAATACGTCAATCAACTGAGAATGCGAGCTCTCGCTGCCCACCAGAGACAGGTCGAGGCCCAACGACAGGGTCAAGGATCTCCACAACCAGGACAACCCGAACAACAAGACCAGCAAACGCCGCAACAGCCGCAACCGCAACAGACTACGCATCAGGTTCCGGTGAACCCATCGAATCCCCCGGATCCCAAAGCCATCGCGGTGGCGCAGTTCTTGCGATCCCAGAACCTGAAGCCGAGAACGTGTATCATGGACGGACAGAGAAAGGACATGTTCAAAGGTGCTTATTGGATCGACTTGACAATGGGTTGTCCGCATTGCCGCTGACCACCTACACAGTGAAACGGGCTATCCGGGCTCTGGAATCGCCCGCGTATGCGAAAGCCGCCGCAAAGAAGAACTCCGTTCTCCCCCCGGTAACGGACCGTGCCTCTGCGGAGAACGTCTTCAAGCTCCTCCCTCTGTCGCTCCTTGCCTTGCGGGTGTCGAAAGTCGATCCTCATGCCGGTCACGACCACCCGAAGCCCAAGAACCGAGTCAAGGGGCTGTGGACCGTCAAGATTGAGCAGCACCAGGAAACCGACGCTATGATGCACTACGTGTGGCTGTACGAGGGTCCTCAATGGAAGCAGAAAGCTATGGCGGCGGCCGTGGTGGCCGGTATCTTTGCCGTGGTTCTTTTCCCCTTGTGGCCCATGATGCTGAGACAAGGCGTTTGGTATCTGAGTGTTGGTATGATGGGTCTGCTGGGATTGTTCTTCGCCATGTCGATCTTCCGTCTCATTCTGTTCTGCATCACGGTCTTCGCGGTTCCTCCCGGTCTCTGGTTGTTCCCGAACTTGTTTGAGGACGTTGGATTCTTTGATAGTTTCAAGCCCTTGTGGGGTTGGCAAGAGGTACGTATTTCGTCCATTATTCGGTTTCGATGACTTTCTCTAACACGTTGCCTACAGAACAAGAAAAAGAAGAAGTCCAAGAAGCCTTCGAGCGACGCATCCAAGCCCGCGAAGGCTCCAGCTGCGCAACCAGCCGACTCTGGCCCTTCAGCAACCACAACGGCAACGGCGGTCCCGGATACTTCGGGCGCGGTGAAGCGTGATCTGGCCCCTCGGGTCGAAGAGGCAACCGACGAGTAAAGCTACAGATCTGGTTGCGTTGAGCGTTGTAGGTTCTTTTTGCATCTTGTTGCACTGGATCATTCCCCACTCGGGATAAAGAGTTATGTTCTGCATCGGTATACTCCTTGATATTTATTTCTCCATTACGTTTGTCGGTTACTCCCTTTTCTTGAGGTATTTACGTTGGTTCGGGTGATAGGCGAAATGATTCCAATTCTGTCTGGAGATTTCGACATACTAAAGACATTGAAAGTTCTGCTTTCAATAACCGTGTTCGTTAGACGATGCGTATATCCCACGTAGCCACTGACTGTTCCGCGGCGCGTAACGAAACTGCATAGCCTAAAATTCGCAGTCGCCAGAAAGGAAAAGAAAAGATACCGAGTTATACATGAGATACTGCCATTTTTAGGGAAGAAGCTGTTTTCATAGCAACGTGATAGTCACAATGAGATTTGCTTCTCGCCTCCATCCTAGAGTCTGCAGAAGCAAAGACACCCTACAACGCCAATTTACACCACTTTATCCAGCCGATAATGTCTTATTGTCATTTCGCTAGAGCCGCGAGCAGATCCGCCGTATGTCCATGCTTCTCGAAATACAGACTCATCGCCGCGAAGTGTTCGCTCTCCGGCGGACAAAACGCATACCGCTCAATACTAAGTAGACCAGGGTAATCCTCATTCAATCGTTTGTAGCAGGCATTACGGTCTGGGTGTTTCGTCCAGGCCATGAGTCTTTCAAAATCCTTACATTGCACAATTTGGCCCTCGCCTGCGCCGTCAACGGCCTCAAGAGATGGCATGGGCGTATCGTCCGCCTTGCAAATGAGGTCTTGCCGCAGGCTGTCGAGACAGTGCTCGATATGTCCTGGCGGCTCAGTACTTTCCTGCTGAGACCATAGCTGGTGGAAGGATTTTCGCATCCTTTTCTATAACTCATCAAGAGGGAATAAGTATCTATCGTCTGTGCAGGACGAAGGGCGCCGTGCTCTACTTACCAAGCAATGTAGCTGGTGGAACACTTTCAGGAAATATATCTTTCTGTTTGCGTCCCAGGGAAAGTCCCAGGAGTCGGGGAGACCGCGGTTTCTCGCCCAGTCTACTGTTGGCGCGATGACCATCCCGTCGAGGTTCAGGGTCTCCCACATGTGGTCTGCGTGGGTTTTGTTGAAACTGATGTACTCGTTTTGCAGCGAGTACCGGGTTGGTACGTCGAATGCAAGTCCGGCTAAGCACGCGGAGCAGTTAGAGATGACGAATTGGGCATGTAGACCACTTACTATATGGGGATCGTTGTGCGTCTGGAGTACTGCAACTGCATGACTTTGCTTCTTTGCTGGGCATATCCGGTTTACTTTTCAGCAGGATTATCCACCACAGGTTCAGCGTCAATGAGATGAAAAGGGACGCTCCTAGGACCAATGTCCACCAACATTGTATTCCGGAGACCATCCGAAGCCGGCCGTGATCGATACCCGCAGCACTCTTCATTGCCAGCTCCAACTGATCATCTTCGCCCTCTGCTTTAGTACGCTCGCTTTGGCACCGCATGGGACAAGGTGACTTGAGTGCTATTGAAATATGTAGGGAAAGACGCAGCTATGGTGCTTGGGCCTTCGGCACGGCATATGGATAGGGATAGGGTATATAATGTCACGCAAAGCTTGGCTGGTTGTCACCGTTTCCTTAATTCCATTGTTTCAACGTTGCTCTGTATGACAGGTCGCATTGATAGATGCACCTAGAGCAGGGATAACGCTTTCCAAACTCCTTGCAAGTGGCTCAGCTCATGCCCCGTGCAACCATACATCCCCTCGAGCTTCTGAACGGTTACCATCCAGTGCACAAGCTAATCATATATTCTCCGAGAAAACCAGCTGGTGCGACCTTGTGACTACCCGGATTACCCAGGTCTGTCCCTCTGAATTGAATACTAAAGCTCTCTGTGGTCTGTTATTCTTCCGTCTAGAGCACTGGCTCACGCCAATCCTTGGCAGTGGTAGGATCGTATCCTTTGAACTTACGTACGTCTATTCGAGGTATCCATTCCTTTTGCGCACCTTCATAAATAACCCATGTGGTTCCAGACTCGCGTGAATCGATGTTGAAAGAACAAACCAGCGAAACCATCCACAACATAGTACGAGAGCCTCCTGTCACCGCCACAAAAATGCGCTTCTCAGTCCTCCTCATGGTGGCTCTGGCCACTTCAACGATGGGCCATCCGATGACACGCGCCAGCTATGCAAGTGGTTCTAAGCGCAGTGCGTTATCTGTTCGAGGAAAGGCTCCTGCGCTTGAGATAGATGACTCCAGTGACTTCGTGGTCGCTCAAATAGGGCGCCAACCACCCTAACCCGGTGCCTCGAGCTTCTGGCCTCCCTCCTTTCTTTTTCTCTTCATCTGTACTTGATACCAGGGGGTAGTCAAACAGAATGTTTCAGATAATACAACTCATGACCCTGTTTCGTTGTCGAATCACTGTCCGTAATCCTCGTTGATCCGTATGCGTATCTCAGCCCAGAAGACTCGACCCCAGCTGGCTGGAACATGCCACTAGGAAATGCTTCAAGAAATTCGCGAAGGTATGGCACACAGGCCGAGATAATCGTCACGGTTTGTAGGACCTGGCTACACATGATCCATGGCCAGAGATCAACCGGGAGGGAAGATCGAGCATCAAATGCCTCGACGTAGTGTAGCTGAATGGCGGACACAATGATGTCCCTGATTATGATCAAAATCAGCTCAAATGCTATCATGATAGCAGGTAAAGCTGAAATGAGCTTACAAGATCCTAACGCTAAAGCATCCGATGACTACCAATCGTTTTCGCAATTGCATATGGAGACGATAGACCACAACGCTTGGAATGAGGAGTAGGAGAGCCTCGATTACGATATTCGTGGCGCCAAAGTATGTCCACAACGCCTTCTTTGACTCGTCAGCTATGCTTAATTTTCCCGAGGAGAAGGTTTATATCTGCTAAACATACTGCATCCAAACAAGTTCCTGATACTAGATTCCACACTTCGGGTGGATGACATTCAAGCGATATTGCGATCATCATCGTCACGGTCCATAGGATGAGGAATCCCTCGACTATCAAGGCCACTCCGGTTCGACCGGTCCCTGAGAGAATCATGCCGAATAGTGCCATCAATGCAATTTTCCCAAGCCCGAGGGTCAAGACGTGAAATATGTCTGAAATGTAGATCGCCTGTTGTAGACCTGACAATTGATTCTCGGAGTCGACCGCGGACAGTGATGACTGTCCCAATCCTCGCGTTGCAGCGAGAGATACGGTAGCCCCAGAGACTATAGATGATAGCTATTGACGGTTAGGATAATAATAACAATACAAAGATAAATGGACTTACAAGAGTACTCAGAAGAAGAGCCACGACCAAGGTCTTCCTTTTGAATAGATGCCAGCTTGTCAGGAGACAGGTTCCTACCGCTCCCGCTGACACTATGAGTAAAAACCAGCATATTATCTTGATTGCTGCACTGTGATCTTCCATTCTGGAGGAGAAATGGCTTGCCGAGCCCTGAGTGATTCGTCCGAGATGTTGAGGAATTATCGGATAGAGCCTACAATCCATGTGTGCTTGCTTTAAAACATAAGTATCATCCTTGACCACGAGAGTCAACAAATATCATATCGGCCTGGATCATGAGATTCTAAGCAGAATGCAACGCTGTGCTACCGAGACATAGCAAGTACTCCTTTGATTCGCTTCGGGCGATAGTGGACGGTATCGATGGATATCCGCCGTCCCCTGTCTAACGGAGGGGCTTCTCGTTTTCATGTCTGCAACGCTGCAGGCGACAGAATTTTAATACGAGATCCATGTATCCATGATCGCTGTCTATCATACCGACAAGGTGTAGGCTGGACGCTATTAATAATTCATAGTTAGTACCTCACAATCCCAGTAGTATTCTCCACTTGGCCCTTGATCATCGTTTCTCAGATATAAGCATATACCCTTCCAAGGCACGATTTTTCATATCAAGCTACTCTATCCCCCTGAAAGGTCTGTAACATGAGTAGGTATTCCGCAGCTGACGGTCAAATTGAACTGGTTTCAAGAATGGACAATAGAGCCCCAGTACCGGACAAGGATGATGTAGTCTTATCCAATCAAGACGCATATGAGCTGGCCAGAGTCGGGAAAAGAGAGGTTTTGAAGGTATAGGGAGCGTTCAAGTTCCAAGAGTCTTCCAACTAACTCGTTTTGTCAGCGAAGATTTGGCCTGACCAGCACTGTCGGATTCGCCTGTAGCTTGATGTTAACATGGGAGGCGGTCTTGCTGTTCGTCTTCCTTCATTAATTCATCCGGAACTGCGCTGACATGAATATAGGAACATCGGTCTAGGGTTAAGGAAGTACGCTCCTTTGTTTGCTCCATCAGATTGGCCTTTCCTGTTGACCCAGTCTTAGTGGAGGGCCGGCAGGTTTGGTGTACGGCTACATCGGAGTCTGGATCGGCTTCACCAGCATATTCATCGCAATGGGCGAGTTGGCAAGTATGATGCCTTCGGTAAGCCCACCTAGTCTCTGATCGGCAATGGTGTGCTAAAACCTATCATCTGTTTCTGCAGGCCGGCGGGCAATACCATTGGACGAGTATCCTTGCTCCGGACTCCTCCAAGCGATTTCTCAGTCACGTCACCGGTATGTGGTTGAACAAAGTGCTATGAAACGCTCTGCACAGAGACTAAGACAGCAGCAAAGGCTCAATCTGCATAATCGCCTGGACGGCAGCTCCAACAGCGGTCATCTACGTGGCGGGAAGCGTCCTGCAGAACGCCGTCGCAATGAACCACCCAGAATACGATCCCAAAGGGTGGCATGTCACACTTATCATGTGGGCTATTCTGCTGATTTGCACAGTTCTGAATACATGGCTTGGAATGATCTTACCGGTGATCGAGGTGCTCATCCTCATCCTCCATGTGCTGGGCTTTTTCGCAGTTCTCATCCCAATTGTCTACCTTGGCCCGCGGGCTGACGCACGATCGGTCTTCGTTCTGTCCTATAATTTCGGCGGATGGCATGATATAACATTGTCAACACTCATTGGTCTCAAAGGAATCGTTGCCGCATTCTTAGGTGAGTTCAAGTGTTATTGTTCAAATGCCAGTAACAGGACTAATTTTCCTCAACAGGTACAGATGGCGCTGTTCATGTCCGTAATTGCCCTGAGCATCTCTCTTTTTACAACTGACTTTCCATACAGATGGCAGAAGAAGTCGCAAATAGCAGTCTCATCGTGGCGCATTCCATGCTGTTCGCTATCATCATTAATGGCCTTCTTGGCTTTGCAGTCTTGATTGCTTTCCTCTTCACGGCAGGCGACTTGACGGCAATCCTGAAGTCCGATGCCACGTATCCCTTCATGCATATCTTGCAGAGTTCCACCAAGAGCACGGGAGCTGCCATTGTGCTTTCGAGCATGATCGCCATATTGCAGGCGTGTGCTGGACTCGGTGCGATCTCGTCCGGTAGTCGCATGCTATGGGCATTCTCGCGAGAACAGGCCATTCCGGGCTGGCGATGGATTCGCCAGGTGCATCCACGCACCGCCGTCCCTTTCCACAGTACCTGTGGGATTGTCATTGCAGTGGGTCTTCTCAGTCTCATCAACATCGGGTCTTCCGTGGTGCTGAACATCATCTTATCCCTACTGCTCGAGGCTTTCTTTTCTTCCTATCTCATCTCGTTATCATTGCTTCTGTACCGACGATTCAAAGGGGACATTGCTGAGCCTGATCATTGTTCCGGCTCCCCCAAGACCTTTGTTTGGGGTCCCTTCCGGGTGAGGGGTTGGATTGGGACCGTGAATAATATTTTTGCTATTGTCTTTTCTATCGTCATGGTGTTCTTCGGGTGCTGGCCTGCAGTCAATCACCCATCCCCCTCGCATATGAATTGGAGTATTGTTATCTTTGGAGGTGTAACGATACTTGCTGTGGTGTATTATTTTGGATGGGCCAGAAAGTATTACCAGGGACCCGTGATTGAAGTGCAAATCGTGGAACGAAGAGGGGGAGGGGTTTTGTGAAACATACAATACAGTACAAATATTTCTTCATCGTACATGCAAATACTGTAGTAAGTCTGGTAAATCTTTGACCTTCTTACCATAAACTTCCCCCCCCCCCCCCAACCATGATAACAACTTCATTTGAGATCCGAGAAATCACCACCAAAGATGAATATGCCCGTCTAAACGATGTCCTATGGACTGCGAATTTCCACCCCTATCTGTAATATAACATTAAAACCATTCACATCACCATCCGCATTCCAAATCTTCCGCTGACCTTACCTACTTTGTCAAATATACAGTCCCGTCTTTACTGCCTGTCACTCAGTCACTGGTCACACCCCAGAAGATCGTAGCAAAGACCGAGCCCTCGACACAGACATTCAGTGGGCCGCACACGTAAAGAACCCAGCCTCCCATCTCATCTACGCCCTAGACAAAGCAACAGGCCGCGTCGCAGGCGGCTGCGAATGGTGGATCTTTCACGAAAACCCCTTCCCCAACGGACCTCATTCCATCCCCTGTACTTGGTACCCGGAAGGTTCCGAGCGCGCTGAGCTCGCTAGTCAGTTCCTCAGTCAGGCGTTCTTTCCGCGACAGTGTTGGTTGCAGCGGTCTCATGCGGGTGCGTTTCCCACGCCCAAGCAAACATCCTCTACTAATGAGCAAGGCTAGGGGTGAACCGGATGGGGGTTCATCCGGACTATCGTCGATGTGGTGTCGGGCGACTTTTGATGCAGTGGGGGCACGAGAGGATTGATGAATGGGGGTACGAGAGTTTCATCGAGGCCAGTCCCATGGCGCGTTGGTTGTACGAGGCATGTGGGTATCGACGCGTGATGGGCTTGCATATCGATTTGGAGAAGAAGGATCCTGGCGATGAGTGGGAGAGATTAACGTATGAATGTCGACCGCCGGGAGTTCTGTTACTTTGGAGACCTCCCATGGGAGTGTGGGATGAGAAAGTACCGACGGGGCCTTGGGCTGTGACGGAGGAGACGTGGAAGTAGCGTTGCTGACTTATGACTACTTTGTAAATTGTAGATCAAATGTTTTTTGTCTTTCCGGTTTGAAATGAAGTTCGTTTGTCTGGCTCTACCTCGTTAGAAGTAGTAGTTGAGGGATGTCATCATTATACGAGTGCCCAATCTCGTATAATGTATGTAGTATTAGAAATCCTGCAATTGGCCCTTGAGGATTATGTCTGTCCTTTGCGTGCATAATGTCTGTCATGAACTCGGCTCATGATTGACTTCAAAGTAGATATAGAAAGCTCCCATCCAAAATGTACGGAGTAGATTCCAGGAGATGAGCCAAACAAAGCAAGCAATTTGAATCAAGTTGGACTTACTGTCTTTACCAACGTTCTTTACCGTCTTTCTCACCGCCTGCCCAGCCCTAGTTCAGTTGACTTCCTCGTACGTCTTCAAGTATATTCTCCCATCGTTGACCATACAACAGCTAAGGCACACCTATTTAACCAATGCGGCCGTTATGGGAAATGGAGACTCTGGTTTTCGTTTGCCCACTACTAATCAGAGCCGACAAAGTAGTCTTCCCAGCGCCGAATATAGTACACACCCGTTCGACGATAGTGATGAATCCAGTAGTGATGACCATGTGAATTGGTCCCCCGGTGATGGTGTCTGTCCTACGACAGCACAATTCAACCATTGCTGCCAGTCAAAGATTGATGACTGGAAAAACGTGGTATCTACACATCTAGCACACATGGAAACATTTCATGACTATTTAACGGCTTTCCTGAGTCTTCTTGAAGATGTGCCTCCGTTCTATCGCGGCCCCCCAGGGGCCGTCAACGTCTCAGGCAAACCAGGATCCTTTCTTGTTCTGAAGTCTTCACTACAAGTGAAAACGACGGAAGTCCCAAATTGCGACCAGCCTCAGAAGTCAATCGATTATCTCCAGTGCCTCGGATCCCCAGCGCCCGTAACCTACAGGAGTAAGGCTGAGACTCAGCTAGAAGCCGCTATTCCTGTGTGCGCCAACCCTTTTCGTTCTGGATATTTTACAAGCATTGTTCTGGCCTGGTCATACATTATTTCTTGCCGCTGGGTGGAGATACTCCAACAGGCAGGTGAGGAAAGCCAGATATTGCACGAGCAAGGCATGCAGATAGAAGACTCTTTTTGGGACATTGTCACGCAGGGCCGTTGGGTGGCTCGGGTCAAAACTCGAAAAGGCGTCTTCTATTCTCCATGGATGTTGAAAAGAGAGGGCATCATAAACAAAGGGTACGTTTATCGTGCGAATCGTCCTTGGTCCTTGTATGTTACTTAGTCTTTGCAGAGATGATTGGAAACTAGTTCCCTCGAATTCATTCCTTGCATTCGAAATCCTCCAAGGCTTCTGTGTGTTGGAAGGTATGGAAGGAGAATTCCTCACTGGACTCACCTCTGTTTTAATCATGACCTCACGGCACGTACCACCACCCAGATTCGCACCTCCTATAATGATTTCGACAGCTCCTGTGTGCTCTTTACCGCGACCGAAAAGCATGATTCTCCTCGAAATGTTTCGTTCGATTGATAAGTGCATTTCTCTTAGCTCCACACAGGATGCTCTAGATTCGTTGCTCTGCAGCACCTTTTTCGATCCATGTGTTCCGTGTAATCTGATCGGAGCTGCATCTTTAGGTGTAAGGAAGGCTCTCTCAATCGCTGACAAGATTGACAACCGGCAGCTTCTCTCTGCAGTTGCCAATAAAAGGCCTCGTCTGAGTCTCTTATGGGCTGCTGCAGTATGCAATGATCAGGTAACCCCGTACCTGAATATGGCTCTCTGCAGTCTACCGCCAGTATGTCTGGTTGCTGCCTTCTGGACAAATACTGCCCAATCCTTTCTTCAGATAACGTATCGCGTAATGGACTCGAATTCATCTGTGATTCCTAGAGCAGATGAGTATCAAACTTCCTATTTTTGCCGACCAGAATTATCAGTGCCATGGTCTCCAGCACCGCCCTTCGGCACAACACCCGTCAAAAATCTCAGCCTGGAAGTAAGAGTGCACCTTGCACATGCGCATCGACCGATCTCTTGGAGGGTATACTGGAATTTGGCCTCAGGGGAAAGAGTTCCGTCCAGCGAGCAGCATCAACTCAGGCTTATTGAGGATCACAGCATATGTCATTTTTGCTCCCCAAGTCATACCAATGAGTAAGTCTGACAGAATTGGTTATTATCAGTTTAACCTGACCAGCCAGGTTGCCCTACCCGGAACGACATATCGCTGATGAGCAGTCGGGAGTCGCAACATCACGCCTATTCAATTGGCATAGAAGCTACGACGATGGCATCTGGCTCGATGATGGTCAAGGGGATATCGAATTTGTGCGTCGACTCCAGAGGCATCCTTGGATTATCGACCAGTTTGATAGCCAGGAAGACGAGCCAGTGGAAGAACCCAGACATCATGACCTTTGCGTTGAGCGTATTTTGCGGTGGAATGATGAGGTCGAAAAATATAGACAAGCCGGAGTTGATACTCCGGGGTAATTGTCTACGGATGTACGGCCTCTGTAGACATAGAATATTACTATTAAAGCATAATGATAAACAATATTGAAGCGAAAGGGAAAAGACGGAGGATAGAATGTGTTATTCCTCGTAGGAGCAAACTCTGAAATGAAAGGACATTTAATGAGCCTTTGGGACTTCACAAGGAAGCCTGCAAGAGTATAATTCAGATCACGTTAGAAAAATACTCATCTGCCTAGCCTTGATGTTTGAAGCGCACTGGGACTCTAAGCCCTAAAGCTAACAGTTCAGTCTAACTACAGATGATCTCACATGATCCAACTACCTAGCCCTCTATCCTGTAGTATGTATAATCATTCTTAAGGATATTGCTAGCCAACTATAATGAAAACACATCAGCATGTGTCATCTCGTAAGTTAGAGTCCAACGTTGAGGATAACGACGGCGGCTGTATCGAAGGTAAGGACAGGTGATTCGTATCATCTTCTTATGTGACGTGGAGAGATTGTAGCAGTGGAATATACTAACTAGCAACCCTGCATGATATGGTTTACTTGCACTACAATAGTATCTAGCGATATATCCGTGACCATCGGATTCTTACATTGTTTTATGGCCTCAATTGAAGGAGTCGACTTGGTGCTATGAGTTTTAGTTAACCGGCTACAAGTGCTCAGCACACGCACTTCCGCCTTGCCCCACGCTCCGGGGTCAATCACTGAGCAAAAAGCAGCCCTGAGCTAGTCCCAAAGCTTCCGCAGAAAAACAGTACCGTACAGTAGTTTTGCATTTAGGGTGGGTACGCATGGAACCTTAGTAGCTCATGGAGTATCCGATCAATGGTACTCCATACTCCGTACTCCGTACTCTGTACTCTGTACTACTCCGTACTCCGTAGTGCAGATCATTAGGGACAGTAGATAATGTATTCAATTTTCATAAATTTTTATACATAGATTTTTATAAAATTTCTTTTACTAATTTTTTTCCCTGTTCTGGAGTTCTACTATGGCACACTAAAATCCTACCACCGGTGAGCTGGTGGGGACGAGATTGATTTCTGAGAAAGTTGAAACCCACATTATCTACGACCCATTTTGTGTCTGCGGAATTCATCTGGATCTGCTGGTTCGTACTACAAGAGGCAATGGCATTGGAGTGAGAAACTACAGTTCCTGTGACTACGGAGTACTTCAAAGCATACCATTCCTGGCTGCATTGTATATCAAACAGCCTGACCACTTAAAAGGTCACGCCTTTGCGAAGTTGAAATACAAGGCTTCAGGGTAGTTGTCAACAGAGCAATTATGTAGTCCAGAAAAGCTCAGTAATGATTCTCACCCGGAATGACTCGAGAGGTCTGTCGGGTGTGGCAATGGCGATGGGAGCTCGATCACTAAGGTATACTGCCATTCGTAAGTTGTAAGAATTCGCACAGAGGGGGTCAAGTTGGTGGTCGAAGCACTGAGGCTGGTTATAAAAGAGAAAAGATGAAAGGAATGATCTGACCAGACCAGCAGCCTGGCGGCCTGAGGCGCTTTCCCTCTCCAGTCACGGGGGTGTTCATGGATGTTGTCCCTTTGCCGAATCCGGATGATACTTTCTAAGACCTGAATCTTCTTCAGAATTCCAAAGTCAAGGATCTATACTCCGTACCTATAACGAATCTGGGAAGGTAACATGATTGCACGATTCCGGTCATCTTCCTTCCGTTGAGGGTTTCTCAGATCATAGTTCGTGATTAGTACTAGGTACGAAACCGCGGTGTCCATGGAACTGTGCAAGTTGAATACCTGAACAAAGAACCATGCTCATCTGACATATGCCAAAACAGGAGTAGAACGGCCATTGCAATGATTGATGTAGGGACCCTTTTGTCGGCTCTTTCCGATCCTCCAACAAGGACCTCATCCCATCCAGCATCCTCTAGTTGCCGGATTCGACAGTTCTAGAAGATTGGATTCTCGATTGAGATAGATACTTTTCAATTCTTTGATCGCCAGAGCTGCTGTAGCACCACAAGGCCATCTCTTGGTCTCCATAATAAGCTTACAAGAGCTCACATGGAATGTCGTGTTTCTTGACTATGGTTTCCTAGGTAATGGAAGTAGTACGAAGGGCCCCAGTGAATTTTGAATGGTATGATTGATTGATTTATTACTCACCGCAGATTCTAGGCCCAAATCTGCACGCTTGAGACAACGAGTACAGATAACTGAAGCAAGATGATATATTTAGCTATGGAGATGATACCGTTCAATTCAATACGCACTTGCCGCACTTCCGGTCTATATAATGCGGCCTTCTTGGCGGAAAGAATCCTTTCAAGTGGGTTTATTTTAGGTCTCACCGCTTGAACTGTTGAATCGGATGGAGTGGATTCAGTGGATTGAGTGGATTGAATTTGAGATATTCCAGATTGCATAAATCTCACCATGGGCAAACTTCTCGGAGTTGTCGGGTATACTACACTGAGTACTAGAAAGTAAGGTAAGTTCAGTTCGCAAAGCCACCCGAGGAACTATTTTTAATGTCCGTTTCGTTGTTGCATGACTCAAACCACACTACACCATTAATGTAACCTAAGATTAGAAACGATGATGCATCGGGACAGACGGACTTCATTTGGACGCCTCGAGCTATCTTGAGTATTACTCTAGTATATGCATGTCTCAACCAAGACCCAACTCAACATCATCTGACTGGCCCGGGAGGCGGGAAATCCTCTAGTGATGGAACTCTCGACTTCTCAATCCATTCATTCATCCCCGCATCCCCGCTGATCATCAGATGAGGAGACTGTTTGAGACTCTGAGTCTGTCTTTGATCTCACTTTACCGTGGGCTTTTCCCCGCCCGCGCCTTGCCTGCCATTGCTCCGGTTTCACCAATACGTGCGGGAAGGTTCTCTCATCACCTTGCGATTCACGGTTGCCCGTTGCCTACAGTTGCCGAACTACTCCGTATACGAGGTAGCAATGGAGTATGTTGCGGACGGTGGTGAGGCAACCGTGAAGGAATGCTTCAATGATGCTGGGAAAATGAGTATATAAACCTCTCAAGATCCCTCAGACTGACTCTACAATCCAAGCTCCTCAGCCACTCTCCAAAACACCAAAGACTTAAACAGCCTCAACTTCAAGTACTCTGTACTCCCACGGCCTTCAACAATCAATCCTCTGTTAAAAACCTCCGTCACAATGAAGTCCTTCGCTGCCGTCTCTCTTCTCGCTCTCTTCTCTTCTGCCTTGGCTGCCCCCGTCGAACAATCAGCCGCTGCCGCCGCCATCACCGTCTCTGTCTCCTACGACCAGAAATTTGATGTTGCCGGCACCTCCCTCAACACCGTCTCTTGCTCGGATGGCGTGAACGGCCTGATCAGCCGAGGCTACACCACCTTCGGCTCTGTTCCGGGCTTCCCCAACATCGGAGGTGCTCCTACCGTCGGAGGCTGGAATAGCCCCAACTGCGGAAAGTGCTACCAGCTCCACTACCAAGCCGGTAACATCGACAAGTCCATCTTTGTGGCTGCCGTTGATTCGGCACCCGGTGGCTTCAACATCGGCCTGCAGGCCATGAACACCTTGACGAATGGATTGGCTCAGCAGCTGGGCAGAGTCAATGTGGACTACACGGAGGTTGCCCCCCAGAGCTGCGGCTTCCCTTAAGGGAATGGAGGTTGTCTCAATTGGTGGTCACGATGAATCATGAATTGCATGATCTAAGTATCTAATGTTTACTTCTCATGTCTCTAATTCAGCATGTGATTTAGTACTAATGCGGTATGCGGGATAATATAATGAATAAGATTGAACGTGGTTCTGAAAGCGAGAGATGGTATCTTGTTTGCCGTCTATGGACTCTGATAGCAGTTCTATACAAACAGTGTAAATGGTCTATTTTTACGTGTTCTCCGTACTTCGCACATGCGTCCTTAATGCACAACTTCGAGCATCTCCTCCACTCTACCGAATTTGGAGCGGGGCTTCCCAATTTGTTGGCCTCGCTCGCGTTCCGCGGCATCAATGCGCTGCCAGTCTCCCCATGTTGTTGCCCGCAAGCCTCGTTTTTCAGCCTCGCGACGCACTCCCTCCCAGCCCAGACCGGTGCTGTGACCGGGACTATGCAAGGGAGATCCCTTGCCTCGGTGGCGGCTTAAATCAGCAGCCACCACATCTGCCGTCATGAATGCATCCGTCATGGTCGTGGCGATAACGCCGGTGGGCCCGCGCTTGACCCACCCAGCACAGTATAGACCCGGCAGGTGAGAGATAATTGATCCATCTGGAAGCTGTAAATTAGCCCCTGTATTCGTGGGGCTGGTAACTCTACCGAATCCGTCGTTGGGGATCACGCCGCGCTTGGTGTCAAATTGGATCCCCAGTTCGTCGAGTCCGGGCAGAGGCAGTGATTTGTAGCCAACACTCCGAAAGAATGTATTAGCGGGGATGTTGACCTGCGCTCGTTGGCCGCTGGAAAGGCATTTCGGCGTCACCTTGGCCGTGGGAAGATATACATCCGAAGGGTCTAATTCGTTGCGGGAAAACTTAACATGCGACAGGCGGTACGGGTGGATTGGGGACCAATTGAGGCACTCTGGGGATAGGAGAAAATCTAAAGACCAGGATCTTGTCGAGGTTGCTGGATCGTTACTGGATCCCTTTGCGAGCAGCTGGATGAGCCGTTTCTGGGCTCGAGGGAGAGTATTCATCACTTCGTCCGGTGGGAGCAATTCTTTCCGGACTGGTTCGAACGACACCGACGGTAATTGGAGCAATTCACGAAGCTCTTTGATGGTGAATGCAGCCTATATACTATCAGTATAAAGCTGCAACCACATTGTATCACGCATTTGAGGTCATTCAGCATACCTGCATCGGACCTCGACGGCCAACCACATGGACCCGCTTGATCGTGCTCTTGCTCAATGCTTCCACGGCGTAGTCCGTTATGTCAGTCTTGCGCAGGTTCTCAACATCGGACAGTAAGATTCTCGCGACATCCAGCGCAACGTTGCCTTGCCCGATAATCACGGCGTTTTCACCAGTTGTCAGATCCGGCGCTAGGTCGCGGTGTTCGGGAAGGCCGTTGTACCACCCGACAAATTCGCGAGCAGAGTATACATTGCGACAGGCTTTCTCTCCGGGGATATTCAGCTCCTTATCCTTTGGCGCTCCGTATGCGAACAGGATAGCGTCGTAGTGTGGCTTGAGTGTGTGGAGGGGAAGGTTCTCGCCGAGCTCGATGTTGCCGATGAAATTGAAACGCGGAGATGCTGCGACTTCAGTAAATTTTTCCTCGCAATTCTGCAGGGGCAGTCAAGACAGGTTATTACCATCATAGAAAGAATGGTATTGATTCAACCACATACCTTGACTTCTGGATGGTCTGGCGCTACCCCATATCTTACCAGTCCGAAGGGCACGGGCAATTTCTCGTACATATCGACCACCGCATCATTCACCTTAGCCAGCAACCTATAGGCTGCATAGAAACCGGCCGGTCCCGAACCGACAATGGCAACGCGAAAAGGCCGATCTGTCTGAACGGATTGGCTATTGCTATTATGACGTCGCTGGTATACTTGCTGCAGACGGCGACGAAATGGAGAACGGATGATCTGCACCGTACACTGCGAACAGATGTAAGGCACACGCTGAAGGATCATCGTGCCTGGGGGGGGGCATATACTGTGGTGTGGAGTTCTAGTGGTAGCAGTAGAAGGACTACTACGGAGTAAATCATTGATTGATAAAACCATTGAGCCCACTATGTCCGGCACGTGATCCTTATCTGAACGGTTGCCGCGCCGACTATCGAGTGTTGACGATCTACTCCGTAGTAACGTGAGCGAGCGAAAGTGACCATCAGCACGTTCAGTTCAAAGCTTCTCTTCCTCTGACAATCCATCGTTCCATCATTCCATCATTCCATCGTTCCATCGTTCCATGGTTCCATTCTTTGTTTCCACTTCCTCCCAGCATTCTTTTTTTGGTGAAGATTAATTGCGTCCACCGCCACTCATCTCCCCGCTTTCTCGCGTGGGTGGATGCGTCAATAGATCTTGACTCTTTAAGATAAGTTCTATCACGACAATGGGAGAGTCGTCGCCTCCATTTCTTTATGGCACCCCTTCAGCGTACAGCTTTCGTGCACCCACGGACCGCCCTTTTAACCCAAAGGCCGTAACACAAGCGAGCTGGACTCGTCCATCGTCAAAGCCCAAGCCGAAAGGACCGCTGGTTAATTTCAATAGGCATCCCGACTCCGTAAGTATTTGCCGTTCGGCAGATCCTCGCAATCTCAGCCGTGGTGACTAACAAAATGGTGACTGTGAAGTACTGCAACATCCCCAATGGAAAGTCCAAGTGGACCCCAATGAGCCCCAAGACAAAGAGCAGGGTGTTCTACGGGCGAAGGACACAGCTTGGCTTGCGTGTGTTGCAGCTGATTGGAGCTCTTGGGTCTTTATTCTGTTCAATCGTTATCAAAAATGCCGCGAAAAGCATCATTTGGATTGTGCGGGTCGGCGTAAGTATCCACTAAATGGGTCCTGAAGGCATCTGCTTGAGCGTCGCGCTAACGCTTTAATTAGCCAGGTGTGGCAATATTACACACGCTTTATGGCGCCTACAATCTCTCGCGCTCGATAACAAGAGCTCCTGGCTCTCAAGCCAGCTACATGTTATTTTCGGGAACTTTCGACTTGGGCTTGATCCCTTTCTACGTGTTCGCAGCATATTTGGGCTTCAATCAATACACTGACAATGCCTATCATTGGAGTACCTTGCTTGGTTCAGATTTTGAGATTACAACAAAAATTGCTCAAGCCACCTTTTTGTTAAGTGTGATTAATGGAGCATTGCATGCCATTTCCCTAGGGATTTCCATCTTTCTGGGACTTATATTCCGCAAAATCAGTCGTCTGCCCCCAGATCGGAATCCGTTGGAAGATAATCTGACAGCTCGTTCCCACAAACGAAACAAGTCGGAGATCGCTGAGAAGCATGCTAGCGGCTCTAGTTTGGACTCCGACATGTCGGGAGAAACGCTGATCGGCGCTCCTCGTACTATGTCATTCTTTGACACTAGAGCCAAACCGTCAGCGCGCGGCTCTAATAATTTCTCTTTGAGCTCTAGGGAGAACAGATTG
This sequence comes from Aspergillus coremiiformis, assembly GCA_009193565.1. Taxonomy (NCBI): domain Eukaryota; kingdom Fungi; phylum Ascomycota; class Eurotiomycetes; order Eurotiales; family Aspergillaceae; genus Aspergillus; species Aspergillus coremiiformis. The sequence goes on along the minus strand of ML739213.1, from coordinate 2,763 downwards.
TCTGAAATGACCATGGGATATGATCACGATGAAGTTCCTATACCGCAGATGCCTTTCGCCAAACAAGCAGACACTACAGAACACATGTATCAGCTGCCAGACCAGGACGGAGATATCTTCACAAGACCTACAACGAGGATTTCCTACGGTGCACCAGTACGAGAACCGTCCCCAGAGGTTCCTAGCCGATCTCAGTGTGTGAGCCCGGCTTCGGAAAACTGGATTGTATATCCGTCGCGATCTGCTTCGCCCGTGGAAGAAGGCCAGAATGAGAACCTGCTGGATCGCGAACCTTCTTCCGTGTACAGTAGAAATACCAACACGCCGGCTTCCGCAAACAGTGGACCTCTGGAGTGGCTCAACAACCAGCGTCTTGGATGGGACACCGAAGAGACAATTCGAGAGGATGTACGCGGGGAATATGAATCTGTGCCCGTTCAGGAATACTATGGGAATGACGATGAACATCATTCCCCTCCTCAAGAAAACGGTCTCTACGACGATATCGAACAGGACATTGGGGACCATCCCATTCATATTTTCCAGGACCATGAAGAACGTAGAGAATCTTCCGATTCACTTCGGGTTAATCCGTTGACGCTGAACCCACCCGCCTCACGGCCTACCTTTGGCGAAACACCGAACGATACAATCCCTGGGGGTCGTATGATACTTGCGGACATCCCCAATCTCTCTCCTAACCCATCCGGTACCCCCCCTCCTGTCGACAGTCCGGAGAAGAATGGTCGATTTTATGGCGAACTTGAAGGCAAGACCGGACTCAAGATCCCTCGGAATGTCAGCGGTCGCGATGAGGATACGCGAAGCTTGGGGAGGAAGAAGAGCAAGCTGCTGAAACGCAGAAGCCAGAAGATGAACTCGTATGACTCTCTTAAACAACATGATGACGCGTTTCCAGACTATGAAGACGGGCTGGCGGTTGCACCTCAGAGTCCTAGGGCAACTGACCGTGACCGTCAGGGTCGTGTTGTCAGCAACTCCGGAGCTGACATCGGCCTTAACACGGATAATGGATCGTCCCTGTCGTATGGAAACTACATTGTAGGTCTCGGGGTCGCAAGACGACGAGATGTCAGCGGAAAGATTGCCGAGGAAGGACGCAGCGGCATGGACATGGACAAGGACAAGGCCACGGGGGACAAACCGGCCATGCGAGCTGCTGGATGGGCACGTTTTGCCGGACTGTAATGCTTTTGAAGAAGAAAGGGCTGTTTCTCAAATGTTTGGAACCACACGATCTGGGAATTTGTTTTCGCTCATGATGCTGATGGATGATTATGCTATGATACTCCCTTGATGTATGTCTGTATGTAGGTAGGAAGGTAAACTTCGCACCAATTCAATGAAGATTGAACGCTTGATCCGATGTAGTCTTGTTATCCCTTCACCTGCACAGCAGTAGCGAGAAGTTGCCTATGATATATGTGGTTATAACAAGGTATCGCCTCCGCGCAACTGAAATAACTCAGACTCGACAGCGTCGAACCGCTGCCCAATTGCCTCGCGTAGTTCGTACAAAGTCCAGACATCAATAACCGGCGCCCTGTCCACACGATATTCCCCCAGTTCAACAGCCACGATACCATCTTCCGATTTCCGATTGTCCGTCGTCGTGATTCTGATTGATTTGTTGTATGGATGTTTAGGATCCGCCAGAATCTCCTTCAACCATCGTCGTATGTGAGCCCTGACCTTCACCAGACGCTCTTCCTCGTCCCTGTCCACCGTAGGCTGTTGATAGCAGTCGTTCAAATCGACCTCGATAAAGTAATTGAACGTTTCGAGTCCCTTTTTGATCCCCATTTCGACGTTAACTCTTTCGTCACGTGGACGCTTTCTTTTTTCCTAGCGAGATGTGGGAGTCGACGATGGCTGCTCGTTGGAGGGCAGACGACAGTCAAGTGTTCTGTTCCTGGGGCTTTCTGTCGATATTTCATTGGGGAATTTGCTAGTCAATCGTAGTTTGTCAGGTTGGATACTACCCTGCTGTCGACGATATCCGATCACTCGCTCCCTGCCGAGGACGAGCTCTTCGAGAATCGGACTTCTACGAGTAACGACGTACCCTCATCGGTACAGTCCGAGTACAAGATCCTGGGCGGTGCCGCATTCACGTTTTATCAGCGCGGCGCGGACTCCAGACCAGACGTCGTACCACCGTCTACTCCAGATGTGCACGGCCGTCGCCAGGGACCCCAAAGAGAACTGATCCCAAATATAAAGGACCTTTCCAAAGACTCGAGTACAGTCTTATACCCCACGGAACCCCCCCCAGACTAGAATGGCACGAAACGAACGCCCGTAGCCCTAAGCCCTCCCAATGATTAGTACTGTACTACTTACTACCGGAAGTCAGGTAGCCAGATCCCGAAGACTGGGGATACTCTTTCGTCAGGGCTTGTCTCTATCTTTTTTTTTCCCGCTTGGTGTTGGTCAGTTTGTTGTTGGTATCGTCATCGGGATTTAACGTGATCAAAGGAATTGGACATGGTGTATGACTTCATAGGCTGCAGGTCGAACGGCTGGATAAAATCCCCAGACAGATCCTAATTTCTAAAATTCCTACGAGAAATTCTTTTGCATCGCCAATTATGTCAGGATGTCTGTGATACATTAGGTGTGGGCATAGATCAAGGGAATCGACGTGGCAAACCCGTTCTCTATCTCTTGGATGCGATGAAACCCTTCGTCTGGATAAAAAAAAAAAAAACACCACGGTTGAACCGGGACTTGGGGTAGGGC